>JBBMKA010005947.1:0-10866 GCA_037833695.1 Sechiopsis laciniata | reverse complement strand
TTTATTAATTTAATTTTAGTTTTCCTAAAGTTGTGCTTTAAATTTTACAATTCCATGTTTTAATGTATTTATGGGTGGGGGTTTGTTTTTTATTTGAAACTAGGCTTTTAATATATCTTAAAATGGAAAAGGAGTTTTAAATAAAAGGTTTTTATCACCATACAGCAACCCCATCCCCATCTTTCTCTCTCTTTAAATCCACCTTAAACTCATTTCTTATTTCTCAGTTTCACGGAGCTAGAGAGCTCCGTTTACGATTCCGAGACCAATTCTATGCTCAGGGCATCGAGGGCTTCGAAACAAGGTAAGGTTTCCTGGTTTTAATGGAGTTTTCCGGCGATGGGGTTTTGAAACTCATTTCTTCTTTCGTAGTTTCAAGGACCTAGAGAGATCCATTCGCGATTCCGAGACCAGTTCCGTGTTCAAGGTGATGATACAAAGAGAAAGAGATATAACTCATCCTTTTTCGTGGCGGTGCGCTAACAGCTGCCGCCACCACCACCTTTTTCCAGAATGTGCTGTCGCACTCTGATGACACGCCGTTAGCTTAGTTTTCCATCCCCGTTCGTGTGGTGTTGAAATTGGCTGCAATTTTTGAATCCTAAGCTTGTTTGTTGGAATTTTGATTGAAACCTTTGAGAAATTTTAGGCTGAAAATTTGTTTGTCAAGTTGAATATGTGTTTTGATGGGCTGAAATTGTGAATTTGAGTTGCTGATATATGACTTTTGAGCTGAAAATTGATTTGGCATGTTGTTTATAGGAGAATTATAAGCTACAAATTGTTAATTGAATTTTGGCAGCTAGAAATTCTTTTAGACTTATTCTTTTTGAATTACAAGCTAAGATTCTGTTGAACATGCTATTGTTGTGAAAATTCTGAAATTCTGAGACTGAATATTGTGATATCTGCTTTGTGATTAGTATTGGGTATTTGTGATTGGTTGACCTCGTCGTTTGTATTTTTTTCGTTTTGTGGCTTGATGAATTTTCTGTGTTTCATTATTCTCCTGAAATTTTGATAATCTGCATAAGATGTCTGCTAGATATCAGTTAGACAAATTTGATGGGTCAATAGATTTTAGTTTATGGAAAAAGAAAATGAAAGTCCTTTTAGTACAACAGAAAGTTGCTAGAGCCTTAGATAGTCCTCCTAAATGGCCTATAACTATGTTTGAGGACGATAAATCAGAGGCATTAGAGATAGCCTATAGCACCATCATCCTTCATTTAGCTGATAATGTTCTAAAAAGGATTAGTACCGTAGACGATGTGGCCACTTTGTGGTCAAAACTCAAAGAATTCTACATGTCTAAATCTCTATTCAATAAGATATATCTGAAGAAGATGCTATTTGGGTTTAGGATGGGTCATTCTAAGAGATTAGATGAAAACTTAGACGTGTTCAACAAAATTTGTGGTGACCTGGCCAATTATGGGGAGAAGCTCGATTATGAGAATCAAGTTATCATTCTCCTTAATTTGTTACCTGAAAAATACAAAAAGCTTAAATCATTCATTAAGTACGGCAGAGATACTTTGACCCTAGATATTATTTTGGATTTATTAAGGCCTGGGGAGTTAGAGATGAAAATCGAAAAGAAAGATTATGAGGCCTTGTTTGCGAAGATTAAGTCTTCTAAAGGCTAAGGCAGTTTAGCAAGTAAATCGAGCCTAAGTATGATAAGGGGAAACAATCATTAGAGCAGAAGAGAGTTACTTGCAATTACTGCAAGGAAGATGATCATACGATGTATGAATGTCCCATTCTGAAGAGGAAAGGTAAGTTACCTGTTATGACAGTTGATGATGATTCAGCTAACTTTCTCGAGAATTATGATTCAGGCGAGGAGCACTTGGCCGAAAATTCTGAAATTTTTTACCCTTCTGATAATTTGTGGATTATGGACTCTAGTTGTTCATTCCACATGTCCCCTTTTAGCACAATTTTGAAATTTGAAAATTCTGAATTATGGCAAGGTTTTGTTGGCTAATAACCTTCTATTTGAGATTAAGGGAGTATGTTCTGTTAGATTTAGCATGGATGACGATTCTGTCAAGATGCTAACAGATGTGAAATTTGTTCCAGATCTTCAACGAAACCTTATCTCGTTAAGTGTTTTAGATGCTGCTGGCTATGACCACTCATCTCATGATGGCTTACTTTATGTAAGTAAGAATGAGAAAATCAAGTTGTCTGGGAAGCTTACTAATGGTTAAAACATTTTACAAGACAAAGCTTCTCAGTGCGAGGTGAGCGTAGTATCTGATAATTTTGAGACTCCGTTTGAAAATTTGATAAGTTTTCTACCAGAAGTTAATTGTGTTGTTGATAAGTAGTTCAGTTCTAATTTTGAGTTTTCTGATAAATGTTTAATTGTTGCTTCTGCTTATGCATCTAAAAATCCTTTTGTTGAGCCTTCAGTGCTTGTCAATGACATTGCACATTCTGATCCTATCTTAGTTGCTTCTGAGTTCGAGGGTGTTTCTGCTAGTTTAGAGTGCAGCATTCAGTTGTTGGATAGGAAGTTGGCTTGTTTGTCGAATTTTTCATGTAGGATGTTTGTGGTAAGACCGTAAATTTGTTTGCTTATTATCTGTTATTGCTAGTTTTGATTAAGTCTGATGTAGAGGGTATTACATACTCTCATTCTGATGCAGATTCGTTTGCTTTCGGTTACATACATGAAGAGGGGATAGATGTTCTTTCTCCGTTTGTGTTCTTGTATGTATCCTCATTGTTGGACTTTGATTGCATTGGTCAATTTTGGTTGTAGTTTTATGAGCAGTTTGACTCTTTCATGATTGTTTACTCTTTTGCAAGAAATATGTTTGATTATTCTGTTTATAGAAAGAATGATAGTGTTGATTGCTTCGTCTTGATTTTGTTGAGTTTGGATGATATTAGGGTTTAGGGTTTAGGGTTTAGTGTAGTATCTGATAATTTTAGCTAGTAGTTTTGTTGAAGTTATGCAGTTTGAAGATTGCTTGATTTGTGTGTTTGATTTGGAAAAGGTTTGTTGTGTTTTGGGAGTATTTGTTTGTGCTTCTCTTTCTTGCCATTCTTATTAGCACAGTTTGTGAGTTTGTTTCAGTAGTTACATGGAAGTTTGACATTTTTGGTGAAGCGTTCAGAGCATTTAGTATTTGAATTCGAACTTTGTATTTGAGGCTTATTTGGGTTCTGAATGCATTGGTTTCTGAAGAGTTGATTCGTTCTAGATATATTGACTCTAATTTGTGCTGCTTATGTCGTTTGAGAGGGTATTTCCCATTTTCTTGATTCCATGTTATTTGGCAACATTTTGTTTGAAGTTTTGTTTTGATTGTCTATTTTCAGATATGTTCTTTTGAAAACAGGTTCAAG
The DNA here is from genome assembly GCA_037833695.1 of Sechiopsis laciniata. Classification (NCBI taxonomy): domain Eukaryota; kingdom Viridiplantae; phylum Streptophyta; class Magnoliopsida; order Cucurbitales; family Cucurbitaceae; genus Sechiopsis; species Sechiopsis laciniata. The sequence continues at coordinate 7,500 of JBBMKA010005947.1, read as the reverse complement.
TTGCCGTTGGTGGATTTAGTTCACCATCATGTTGAAGTTTTGAAGTTTGATATGTTAAGGTCTTGAAGATCGTTCTAATTTGCTCCTACTGAGTAAAGTTATGATCCAGTTTTGTCTGAAATTTTGTCATTATGATGCCTTTTTATATGTATTTCAAGAGGGTAATTGTTAAATATGAATTACATATCAAACTGTATTAACCCATATGGTGAGTTTAATGAACTTGGATTAGTCTTGGGGTTAGGTTAACTAATCATGTGTAGGGTGTGTGATTGTGCTAATATATAAAGCACCATGGGTTCTCCTTCATCCTTTGAGAGGAACCCTAGCCACCAAATTTAAGAGCTCTTGATATTCATCAATGGCAATTATGAGCGAGTGATCAAGATTTATTATCTCATATTTTGAACATTGGAGTAGGCTAGTCCGAACCATTTTACATCGGTGCTTAATTTCTTCTCCTTGTTCCTTCTTTCTCTTTGTTTAATTTCATCTCTATTGCATTTGATTTGATATGGAATTAGAGTAGATCTGAAAATTTGTAACGGACCAATTTTCCATTTTGGTTCCTCAGGTATGTTCGGTTGTTTATTCGGTTGTTTGGTTGGGCCATTAGGGCAGTTTGAGCCTTTAGGGGCATTTTGGTAATTTTTCTTTAGGTCAGTTCCGTAATTAATCAGAGTTCGGGGCTGTTTTTGTCATTTGCTGAGTTCGGGTTATTGATACGGTTTCAGGTTTCTAGGGCTAGAATTGTACTTTGGAAAGGTTGGAGGTTCTTTTGGTTAAAAGTGATTAAAGAGAAAAATAGTTATTTAAGTTGCATTCGCCAGGACTCGAAGGCTGGTTGGTTTGGACACGTGGCGAAGAGCCTTCCCTTCCCTTATTTAAGAACATTTTTCTCCTTATTTGTGCTCTTTTTCTTCTTTCTCTCTTCTTTTACCGAGACTCAGGGCCAGCTTTGCCTTCGCCTTTGCCGATCTGTGTCGCAAACCCTAACCGCAAGACCTCGCCAACATTGCCTCGCTTCGCCGCAGCAGCACGGCCAGATGCACAGCCTTGATCACCCAGCCACCTCGCGATCCCGCACGTCGCCAGATCGCCTTGCAGCTCACCTTCGCCGTGCTGAGCAACGCTGCACACAGTCGCTCCGTTCGCCCTCATAATCACTGTCCAGCGTTCGCTTAGCTCCACTCAGATTCACCGATACCAGCTACACAGCTTCGCTGTCTAGCGTGCAAGCCTTTGCCAAGCCACACAAAACTTTTTGCCCTATCGAGGTTTGCTGCACGTTTCGCCCGCATCGCCAGCCGTGAGTTTTCGCCTTCACCTTCGCCTTCACCGAGGCCTTGCCGCCAAGCTGTTCTTCTCAGTTTTGGGTAACTCTTTTCCGAGCCTTGTGCATTTAGTTACTTAGTTTTGTGCAGCTATTCGAATAGTATGTAATGTGTACTGTTAATTATTATTGCTAGGTTCGTGTTGGTTCTGCAGCTCAATGAGCACTTTTATCTGTTTGTGATTTCTGCTTGTTTTCCAGGTAAGGATTTCTTACCGGGGTTGTGTGGGCCCTGCGAAATATTCATTTATTGTATTCTTATTGCATGTTTACTGTTTACGAGCATGTTTAGTGGATAGGATTATATGTTGTTCTGATCTGCTAGCATGATTGTTATTGTTTCCACATGTTAATGCCATGCTAGGTTTGTTCTTCCAGCATGCTTTGATTCCTGTTTAAGCTCGTAGTACCATGCTAGGTTTATATGTTGTTGAGTATGTTTGATTGATAGGGAACAGGGTCGAGTATTGTTAGATAGAACTTGTCAGGTTGTCATCATCTAGAGGCTGAGAGTGGACATAATGTAATTTGTCCCCAAAGGTCGGTACCAGTAAAGACAGGATCCCGCCCTCGGCAGCCGAGTGTGGTCTAGCTCACCACATCGGCATAAGCCTAGTCTGTAGCCTGCTAGAGCGGAACCCTTCCAATGGAGCAAGCCTGCCTTGGCCGGTTTTTAGCTTCAGCCATCCATGGTATTCAGGCTGCTACAGTTGAGTGTCAAGGGCCTCGCACTACTGTAGATCAGTGACACCACTTCCGAGTCTTTAGGTATGCGTACCTGGACCGGCGTAGTTTGTCCCTAGGCCCCCACATTTATGCAGTTTACACCAGCATGCGATGTGTGCGCACACACGTTAGGCACCGGGATGAGAGTTTCCTCAGGCTAATGTTCGTGAGCACACCATTTCCTTTCCAAGTTTAGAGCCAGACACCAGGTACTCTCTCGAATGTCCTAGGATCAGTTTGGAGAGCTGGTCAGGACCAGCTTTTGAGTTGGTCACTTGGCCGAGGGTATGAGACCTTTGAGGATATCTGTTTGAGATCAGCTTTTGAGTTGGTCATTTGGCCGAGGGTATGAGACCTTCAAGGATGTCTGTTCAGGATCAGTTATTGAGCTGATCACTAGGCCGGAAGTAAGAGACTTCTGATGACTCAGGAGTTGTATTGACAACTCATTCCAGAGATTCTGTGTTGGTAACTTTTTGCATGTATACTTGGATGCTAGATGAGATGTTGTTTCGTACTGTACCCCTGTTGGAGATTCTTACTGAGTGCCTTTGTACTCACCCTTATTTTCTGTGGTCTTTCCACCAGATAACTTGGGACAGCACCTGGACGGTTAGCGGAGGAGCTGTATGATCATAGGAGTTGCTGGCGTTACTCTGTTTATGTTTTTTATTTCTTTATTCAGCATATAGTTGAACTCAGAGTCCATAGGAGGATTTTGCATAGGAACTTGTTTTGTTTTAACAGGTTTATGTTTGGATGATTTTAATTTCGAGGAGCTTTATTTGCATAAGTTGTTCATACTTTGTTAAATGCTTTTACATACATGCATGCTGAGTAAGAACCAGGTTTATGACTGTTTTTAGAGTCGGGTTCTTACAGTTGGTATCAGAGCTCAGAGTCATAGATTCTGTAGACTGACAACCTGAGTTAGGTCGTTTGTCCCCATGATCATCGGCACTCCAACAGCCGTCGGGTATGTCGAAAGTTCTTTTGTTAAGGATTTTGTTACAATACTGCATCTAGTATACATGTGTTACCTGTTGTTGGCAATGAGAGTCCAAGTGAGGACTAAACTCTTTGTGGTTTAAGTGTAGATCGCCATTATGCCAGTCACTCATAGAGGAGCAAGGCCGTCTGATACTGCCAACCGAGGAGTTGGTACTGAGCCAACTGTAGACGAGCCTACCTCTAGGGTTGACCAGACCCGCAAGCCACCTTTGGCCCTGGCTGTTGATTTGTCAAGAGAAGAGGTAGAGACTACCTTACTTTAGAGAGAGACTCCTAGAGCAGAGTTTGCTTCAGCCATGAGAGAGATGACGGTCAGTTTATTGGCTCAACAGAGAGCTGAGACCCAGGCGCAGCTTGCAGGACAGCGAGAGGAGTCCCGAGCACAGATAGCCCAGCTGACACAGTTGATTCAGCAGGCACCCCCAGCTGCCGCAGCAGCCCTAGTGAATCTCCGAGCGCATGAGCCTATTGTTGAGGCAGATGATGTTGATGGAGCCACCGAGTACGGCAAGTGGCTCGAGGATTTCTGTAAGTGGAAGCCCAGTGAGTTTAATTTTTCTGAGAACTCGCTGGTAGCAGCAAAGTGGTTGGCCAGAATGGAGTATATCTTTCGGTTATGAGCTGTCAGAATGTTCAGAGGCCGAGGTGTGTCGCCCATGTGCTGACTGATACAGTAGTTTGATGGTGGGAGTCCATAGATAGAGGCAGACCAGCAGGGTCTCCACCAGCCTCATGGGAGTTCTTCGGAGCTGAGTTTCGAGCTAAGTATATCAGTAAAGAGGCCTAGTAGGAGATGGCGGAAGCCTTCTCAAACCTGAAACAGGGGACTGACTCCATAGCTGGATACGAGAAGAAGTTTTCTGAGTACAGTTACTTTGCTCTTGAGTTGATAGCCACAGAGGAGCTCACGATAAAGAAGTTTGTTGGCGGGTTGAGGAAGGAGGTTGCTCAAGATGTTCGAGCACTCGCTCTTGATTCGTATGTCAGGGTTGTAGCTCTGGTCACCATTTATAAGGCTAAGTACCCGCCGGTGCGAGCCTCTGATGCACCTGTATAGACTGTCCAGTCATATTCTGGTCAGAAGAGGAAGTTTGAGTCTTCCAGTGGTTCCCATTCATACGATCAGCAGTAGCGCCGCCAAGGCCAGTTTCAGAGTAGAGATCAGCGTCGACCTCAGCATTGATAGCAGGACCGTCAGCAGGGCGCAGTCAGACAGTCGCCCCAGTGTAACAATTGTGGCAAGTCGCATTATGGAGTTTATGGAGCTTCGCCCTGAGCTTGCTACAGTTGTGGCAAGGAAGGGCACTTGGCCAGATTTTGCCTTCAGGCCAGAGCAGTTGCCAGGCCAGCTCAGCAGCAGGGTCGAGTATTTGCTACGACTCACCAGGAGGCGAAGCAGACAGATGCCGCAGTTGCAAGTATGCTGCTTGTCTTAGATCACTATGCATTTATGTTGTTTGATTCGGGCTCGACCCACTTGTTTGCATCTGATTCATTTGTTAGACAAGCTTGTTTGGAACTCGAACCTTTAGGGTTTGAGCTGTGTGTTGCAACTCCTTCAGAGTAAGTATGTTAGCCAGTGAGAAAGTGAAGAGTGGTCGGATACAGATATCCAAAGAGCTTTTAGTATCTACCCTCATAGTCCTGCCTATGAGTGGTTTTGACGTTATCCTTAGTATGGATTGGTTAGCTGAAAACCATGCAATAATAAAATGCCGCTAGAAGGAAGTCGTGTTTAGATCGCCCAAGAAATAGAGCTTCAAGTTTTGCGGTGTCCAGAGCACAGTGTGTCCACCAATGATTTCAGCAGTGAAAGCCCGTCGTTTGTTAGCTCGAGGAGCTTGGGTCTATTTTGCAAGATTGTCAAGTGAAAGTAGTACCCCGTTGTCTGTTGACCAGGTACCAGTAGTGCCAGAGTTCACAGATGTCTTTTCTGTGGAATTACTGGGTTGACCCCCACTGAGAGAGGTGGACTTTACCATTGAGCTTGAGCCAGGGACTCTCCCTATCTTTAAAGCTCCATATCGGATGGCCCCAGCTGAGTTGCGAGAACTCGAGATACAGTTGCAAGAGATTCTTGACTGAGGATTCATCTGCCTGAGTATGTCCTCGTGGGGAGCACCAGTTTTGTTTGTAAAGAAAAAGGATGGATTGATGCACCTATGTATAGATTACCGAGAGCTGAATAAGGTCACAATAAAGAACAAGTATCCTTTGTCGCTCATAGACGACTTGTTTGATCAACTTCATGGAGCTTCAGTGTTTTCCAAGATTGACTTGAGGTCTAGGTACCATCAGTTGAGAATCCGGGATGCTGATTTCTCAAAAACAGCATTCAGATCAAGGTATGGTCATTATGAGTTTGTGGTCAAGTCTTTCGGGCTGACCAATGCCCCAGCAGCGTTTATGGACATGATGGACAGGGTGTTCAAGGCATTCTTGGATAGCTTTTTCATTGTGTTTATAGACGAGATATTGATTTACTCAAAGACGAGAAAGGACCATGCTTCGCACCTAAGACAGGTGTTGACAGCTCTGAGAGAAAACCAGTTGTATGCTAAGTTCTCCAAGTGTGATTTCTGGTTAGAGCAAGTGGCTTTCCTTGGACATGTTTTTTCTAAAGATGGCATTGTAGTGGACCCTGCCAAGATTGAGGCAGTAAGTTCGTGGGCCAGACCGACTACGGTCGTAGAGATTCACAGCTTTCTGGGTAGGGCAGGTTATTACCGGAGATTCGTCAAGGACTTTTCCGCTAAGGCAGCACCCCTTACCAGACTGACCAGGAAGGGTGTTGACTTTGTTTAGGACGCCAGTTGCGAAGAGAGTTTTGCTTGTTTGAAGCACAGTTTGACGTCTGTGCCAGTGTTGTCAGTTTTCGAGGGAACAGGTGGCTTCGTAGTGTATAGTGATGCTTCCAAGTTTGGTTTGGGTTGTATTCTGATGCAGCATGGGAAGGTGATTTCTTATGCTTCTCGGCAGTTGAAGCCTTACGAGAAAAACTACCAGACTCATGACATTGAGTTGGCAGTTGTGGTTTTTGCTTTAAAGATTTAAAGGCACTACTTGTATGGTGAGAAGATTCAGATGTTCACAGATCACTAGAGCCTTAAGTACTTCTTCAATCAGAAAGAGTTAAACATGAGACAAAGAAGGTGGCTCGAGTTGGTTAAGGACTACAATTGTGAGATATTGTACCACTCGAGAAAAGCCAATGTTGTGGCCGATGCTCTGAGTAGGAAGACGCCACACTTCACCGCTTTGTTGAGTTCCCAAATTTATTTGTAGAAAGAGTTCGAGCAAGTCGGTATTGCAATGTTGTTGGGAGAGGTTACTGCTAGAGTAGCCTAGTTGACAGTTCAACTGTCGATTAAGCAGAGGATCATTGATGGCCAGCTGAGTGATCCCAAGCTAAGCAAGTTGATTGACAGAGTTCAGGAGGACAAAGGTTTCTACTTCGTTGTAGCACCAGACGGAGATTTGAGGTATAGAGGTCGATTGTGTGTTCCAACTGACGCCGGGCTGCGAGCCGAGTTACTTTCCGAGGCTCATAGCTCCCCGTTTACTTGGCACCCAGGAGGTACCAAGATGTATAACGATCTCAAGCAGACGTTCTGGTGGATGGGTATGAAGCGAGATATTGCAAAGTTTGTTAGTCGGTGTCTCACTTGTCAGCAAGTGAAAGCTCCCAGTCAGAAATTGGCAGGTTTGTTGCAACCGTTAAATGTGCCCCAGTGGAAGTGGAAAGAGATTTCGATAGATTTTATCTCTGGGTTACCGAGGACACCGAGAGGGTTTACTTAGATCTAGAATGTTGTGGACAGGCTGACTAAGAGTGCACACTTTATCCCCGGTAGAGTTAACTATACCGTGGAGTAGTGGGCACAGCTATTTTTGGATCTGATCATTCGGTAACATGGGGTACCGGTGAGGATTATTTCAAATTGTGACTCTCGGTTCACTTTTCGCTTCTGGAGAGCGCTCTAGAAGGGTTTGGGAACCGAATGTAGCTTCAGTACTGCTTTCCACCCTCAGATAGATGGTTAGACGAGAGGGTGAACAAGATTCTTGAGGATATGTTACGAGCCTGCGTTTTGGACTTTCCAGGCAGTTGGGATCAGTACTTGTATCAGATGGAGTTTGCCTATAATAATAGATATCAGTCGACGACTTAGATGGCTCCATTTGAGGCATTGTATGGTAAACAATGCAGATCTTCTGTGTTCTGGGAAGAGGTTGGTGACAGACAGGTTTTGGGGCTCGAGCTATTATAGCTGACTAACGACGCGGTGCAGAAGATCAGGGCTCGTATGTTGACGGCACATAACAGGTAAAAGAGTTATGGCGATGTTTGGTGTAGAGATTTAGAGTTTGAGGTCGGCCAGCATGTGTTTCTGAAAGTAGCGCCGATGCGTGGAGTCTTGAGGTTTGGT
>JBBMKA010005946.1:0-10867 GCA_037833695.1 Sechiopsis laciniata | reverse complement strand
TATATTTATTGCATACCAACTCTTATATTTATTTATTTATTTATTTTTATTTATTTATTTGTGATATTGTTTATTTTTAATTGAACAATATTTAAAGTTAAGAGTTCTTATTTATTTGTGATGACTGTACATCTCTATCATTAATTCGTAGTTCGTACACCGGAACTATAATTCCTTGGACTATTTGTATTTTTTTTTTAAATAAAAATCTATTTCAGGTGGTTGTTAGTTTTCTTCTAACTATATATATATTTTGTAGAATTTTTTTGGAGGAATAGGCCAAATTGAAAAGTATTTAAAAAATTAAACAAAAAAAAAAAAAATAGCAATTATAGTCATATATAAAAACTCTACAATATAATTAATACATAATATTGTATTAATGCACAATACTATATAAATAACATATAATATTATATTAATAACATATAATATTATATTAATAATATATAATACTGTATTAATAATACTAACTACTATATTAATACCCTTAATTATATTGTACAATAAGTATTAATTATATTGTATATTTGATTATAGATGTAAAAAAAATCAAATTTATCTAGATTTACAATTATTTTGTAAAATTTAGCTATCCAACACAATTTTCCTATAATATATTTGTTTATTTATTTATGAAAAGGTCTAAGTTGCATGGATAGGATTTCATAGAAGTAGTTTTTCGTTTTGTTTTTGTTTTTGTTTTTTTTTTTTTTAAAGGACAGGAAATCTTTGAGTGACGCAATTTGTGGAGTAATTTTGAGTAGTTGACACGCATTTGCAGCCAAAGCCATCCGTTGAACCTAGAGGAAGCAAATTTTGGCCCGGCATATGTGTATATATATATATATATGAGAAAAACTTGCCTACACATGGATGTGTAGGCAAGCCCAACATTTCATCTATGTGTACCATTTTGGACCTCACTTTTTTTTATTAATAAACAAAAAGGAAAATAAATAATCATTTGTGTGGCAAAAAATAATTACACATAGACAAAATGTTGGGCTTGCCTACACATCCATGTGTAGGCAAGTTTTTCTCTATATATATTTATTGTCTCATTTAATAATCAATTGCTTTTCTTTAAAAAAGAAAAAGATTAAACTTGTTTTAATTCCAATCTTTTTAATATAAAGATGGAAACTTGCTAGATTAATGAAAGGTAGAAAATAATTAAAAATATAATCATTTTTTAAAAAATTAGCAATTATAATCCTTGATATTAATAATACATAATATTATATCAATAGTATATAATTTTTTTTTTTTAAATAATAATACTGTATTAATGAATATTTATAATATAGAATTAATGATTATAGATGCAAATAGTTAGTGAGAATAGCATATACAACACAATTTTTCTATAAAAATTTATGGGAAATGGTAATAAATAGACCACTTTCGAGAAGTATTTGTAAATATAGGTGCTCAATTTTTTTTTTTTTAAATTCAAAATTCAATATTTTTCCTTAATACGATTTTGCCGTTCTACATATTTAATGCTTCATTTTCGAATTCAAACTCCATTTTTCATACTTTCCATCTTTTAATACATACCATATTTAAATGTCAAACTTTTTAATGTTATGAAATTTTAATTCTTTTTTTGCATTTATCATATCTTTATTCCTCATATGTATTTATTGCATCCATTTTAAATTATTAATGTTATTGTCAAACTTTCTATAATTATGAAATTTATACCATAAAACCTAATACCATTAATGTGGATTCTATTATTAATGTTATAGTCAAACTTTCCATAAACTTTTAGTGTGCATTTTCTCGTCATCCTGATTTGATATGTCTTAGATGGTGCCGTATGGTTTGTCTTTATTTTCATTCATCTTTTCAATACCCTAAAACCTAATACCATTAATGTGCATTTTATTCATATCAAATCCATCTTCCATACTCATATTTTATACAGTAATGTTTACGGCCACAGTTTCCATAATACCATTAACACTGTAGTCAGTCATATAATGCTATACTCTTTTGTTTATAAACATTTATAATACTGTATAATATACACAATACTATAATCGCTCACATATTACATGATATATACTGTATAATTTATATAGTACCTTTAATGTTTACCTACGGCTATATTCTTATCCAATCCATTTTCCAACTCATATTGTATTCATTAATTTTTAAATATGTAATACCGTATTGTTCACACATGTGTATTGTACCAAATATACATCAATACAATATTGTTTGTACATGTTAGTAATATTGTATATACATTCACATATTACATTATATATACTGTATAATTTATATAGTGTCTTTAAGGTCTACCGTCGATTCTATTCATATTCAATCCATCTTCCAACTCCTATTGTATTCATTATTTTATAAATGTATAATGTTCTAATATTTCTATAATGCACTGTCATTATACGATAATTTCATGACAGTATTGTTCGGGTTATGAATGCAATACTCATAATCCGTAAAAAGCTTAATATAAGGATGTGTATTATCAAACAGTAAATATAAAATTAAACATCTTGCAAAATTTCAAAGTTCACGAGTTTTCATACGATCATAAAAAACAAACATACAACAAACTATACTAACTCTAAAGGTAGGACATTAAATTCGGAGGATCAAGAAATTGCATATTTCCTTTTTCTTCTTCATTCTTCATCTTTTTTCTTCAGCCAGCCGTAGCTTAGACGTGAAAGGAGACCGTATGATCTTTCATTGTCTTTTCTTCCTAACTACCATTTTTGCACGTTGTGTATGAAAAAACAGTCTATGTCCTTTCATTTGCATAGACAACGCATATAAAATTAGTATATTACAACATGCATAATTCATAATATACTAATACACGATACTGTATTATACTGCATCAATATACAATAGTGAATTAGATACATAGCAACTTGCATCTACATCCCCATGTTTGACCTAACATCGAACCAATAGTCAGCATGAGTATATGAATAAATGTACCATATAAAAATTATAGTATTACCTCAATTTCGATTGGTCAGCGTCTTTGCCTTGTTCATTCCTAGCATGCATTTCTCCATTTCTTCCTTCAATAGCAGCTACAAAAACATATATCTTACACCATACTAAACGAAATCATTACCTAATTATCCACAGTTCAATCATCTCACGTGTGAATACAGTATATTCATTCCCATATATTAATGCCACATATTTTCATACCTTAAAATCATACCCGATAGGTACCATGATTGTGCATGGTGTTGCCATCACTCATTCGGTATTTGCCTCAACCACGAATTCCACAGTATTTCCATACAGTACAAAATCCCCTAGCCCTATTTCTCCTACAGGGTTTTCAGACTGCATAACAATTCGACCACCAACGTCCCATGATTGTTCGTCTTCCCAACCTGAAGCACTAGATGATCTCATTATCTTTAATTCGAAAAACGAATTACTAAACCTTAAAACTAACGTAACTAATGATTAATAACAACATTCGGGATTAAAATGAAATAACAAACGGATATATACTTGTAACATAAGTGTATGTCCTCCATCAAAGAGGAAATCATATGTGCATGTCCTCTGTAAATCTACTGTAAAAACCCTAAAACTAAACAAAACTGTAAACATACTGTAAGAAGGTCTTCTTTTCGTGCGTACACCGTGTTTCGAGTTCCGATCATTATTACTCGAAGGGTATTGAAACGACTTCCAGATTCTCGAATAAACCAGGCGATGTCTAGAATTGAAGAAGAAGATGAAAAGGCGAAAGAAAAAGAACAAGACAAATTGAAAATAAAATGAAAAAAATAGTAACTTCTATTTTGGCAAGGATTTGGTAATAATGGGAGCACAATTTTAGGGGTTAGTGGGTATGGAAGTTGGAGAGTTGACGATTTCCCCTAATTAATGTCCCAAAATTTACGCCTAAAGGCATGGAATGGGACGAATTTTCCTATTTTGAAAATGGTTTCCGAAATGAAAAAACAATAATACGAGGGTATTATTGTAATTGGTTATTTATTGATTTAATAATATAATTTACGAAATTCCATTTTTGCTAATATTTTTCCAGTAACATATATTTGCAAATACTTTTCAAATATGGTCTATTTACGAAAAAAAAAAGCTCAAAATTTATCTCCCCTATATATATATCGAGAGAGAGGAAGCCTTTAAGTTCTTATGAATTTTCAAAAACTAAAGCACCATTTGATAACTATTTTGTTTTTAAGTTTTGGTTTTTGAAATATAAGTCTACAACAATTACCTTACCATATATTTTTTCTTACTTGAATATCTACCTCTTACCTATATTTTTAGAAACAAAATTAAAATTTGGAAACAAAAAAAGTAGCTTTCAAAAATTTATTTTTGTTTTTGAAATGTGGTTAGTATTCACATATTTTCTTAAAGAAAGATAGATACATTGTAGGAAAGATGGAACACGTGATAGGAAATTTGAGTAGAAATAAGCTTGAATTTCAAAAACCAAAAACAAAAAAGCAAATGGTTATCAAATGAGACCTAAAATATTGGAGTTTTTTAATAGAGCTTGTTAAATTTTCAAAAAACTACATTTTTGTAATTTTGAAAGTTTGGGTTAGTTTTTAAAAATATAAATAAAATATATATATTGGACCAAAAAAAACTACAGACTATAGAAAATAGTAATTATGTCTAATTTTTAAAAATTGAAATAAAACTAAAATGGTTATCAAATAGGATCTTAATAATACATTTTAAAACCTAAAACTAAAAAATATGGATTAAAATGGACTTAAACCAACAAAAATTGACATACTAAAGTATGAAGTCATAGGGTTATAGATCCTCCAAATATATTAGAACTTTAAATATTGTTTCAAAATTTCTTTAAGTTGTTTAATATGTTTTTCGATTTTCAATTTCTTTCAATTAATTATTGGCATACGCTTGATGGCCAACCACCATTATTACTTAATATTTCCAACTACACCTAGATGAAGAATTAGATCTTACTTTATGACCATTACTCCTCATTCTCTATTAATAAGAGGTTGATAAAAACAACTACCTCCCTTTGTTAATGATTGTTTGCATTGAATAGAGCAGAGTTACAGCTACAATAGAGATTGATAATAACAATAATAATGAAGAGGAAAAAGAGAAAAAATAACACATTGATGTTACGTGGAAAAACCCTAAATAAATTAGGGTAAAAACCACGGGTAAAGATAAAAGAACTTCATTATAAAAATAGGAGTTATAAACTTTCTCTCTTACAAAATAGCAACAAACTCTCTTATAAAGAGAAACTCTCTCTATTTTTATCTCACACCCTCACTCACATAGATATGGGATGTCTTGGGAGATTTTGGGATCGTTTGCCAACAAATGGCATCACCTATTTATAATGCACATAAACTTGGCCTCCAAGTAAAATCCTATGGTCATAAATTGGCCACATCTTGCATTGGTAATTAAGCAAATCACATGGTCTCAATTTTGCCACAACTTTACTTTAGACAAAGTCATGTATGATCTAGATCTTTCTTCAACAATCTTGGAGAATTCTCTTCACCAATCTTAGACCAATGGTGTTCTAGAATTCTCTTCACCAATCTTAGTCAAATGGTGTTCTAGAATTCTCTTCACCATTCTTAGATAAATGATGTTCTAGAATTCTCTTTACCATTCTTAAACAAATGGTGTTCTAGAATTCTCTTCACCAATCTAGAACATATGTGTATGATCTAGAACCTTCTTTGGCCATCTAGGATAAAGTTGAATGATCTAGAATCTTCCAATATTATTCAAACATTCTCCCACTTGGAAATTTGATTGAAGATCAATCAATCTCCACACCATTATTTCTTCCTTGCCATTTCCATGTTGCTTATGTTCCTTGCTAGAAGATCGACAACAATTGAACTTGTCAGTATATCCTCTATCAATAGATTCTGATCCTCCACAACGCAATGCAACATCTATTAATCTTTTAGTGTATCTAAAGATCCTTGCAACAATATTTCAATGCTCTCCACCAACATGCGTCATATACAGACTAACTACTCCTACTGCATGTGCAATGTCTGGTCTGGTACAACTTCTGGCAAACCTTAAACTTCCCACTGCTGATGCATACGGTACCCGAGACATCTCCATCCTATCCACTTTACTACTATGGCACATCTTAGAGGAAACCTCAAATTAATAGAAATTGGGGTAGAAATTGGCTTACAGTCTTCCATGTTGAAGCGTGGCAATACCTACTTCAACTGAGATAGCCAAGTCTTTCTATTATTTCTGTCTCGGTGAATTTGCATCCTTGGAATCTTGTTTTCTGGTCCCAAGTCCTACATTTCAAACACCCTAGCCAACTGAACCCTCAACTCTTCAATTGTTGGAGCTTGCTACCAACATGTTGTCACCATTCACAGCAAAATAGCAAAATCTTTTCACTAAACCTCTTGAAAAATATACAAGGGTCTGCATAAAGCTTGTTGTATTCAAGGTTTACATTGAAAGAAAATCTCTTGTAACATCTCGATGCCTGTATGAGAACGTACAAAGATTCGTTCAACCTGCAAACCAAGTTCCTTTTTTTCCGTCTAGTTGGAGCATACACATTTCTTCTTTAAGAACCCTGCTGATGATAACCTTGTGGGTAGTAGGATCCCACAGGTATATCCCTTCACACCATCAATATACTCTTAACTTTCTTTCCTGATTGAAGTTCAACTAGCGCTTTGATTACTTTGAAGATCAAACACACATCTACCTTCTTCTTGATGGGTACACTCAACACCTCTTGGAGTAACTGCCTGTAAAGAACACAAAATAACTTGCTTCTTCTAAAGATGTAACCGGTGCTTTTCGTGCATCAGAATGAACTAATTCTAGAATAACTCCATTTCTAGAATTTGATGTGTTGAACTTTTAATTCATGTTGCCCATTTGCCACACAATGCTCATTCAAAGGTAAATATACCTTAGTGAGCCCTAGGAGTAGAATTTACTTTGCAAGAACTTTTATTTCTTGCTCTAACTTCTATCCAAGTTTCTCATGTCACATCATTGAAGTTGTTTACTTGAACTTATTGAGGAAACAGATGCCTCATCTTTTCTGCAAAATCTCTCTCATCAGCATGTACAAGTTTGTATCAAGTTTTTCCTATTTCATAAGTATCAGTGCTCCTCTTAACCAAAACTTTGCAATCAAGGTCCTCAAGTTGACCTAATGAGAGTGAGTTCTTTTACAGGTCTTCTACGTGCCCACTTGTTGAATTGTACAAACGAGTTAGAACTTCAATTTGATAGTTCTAATACCGACAATCTTCAAGGCATGATCATAATCGTCTCCTTAGTCGATGAACCATTCATCAGCCAAACTCTTTCTGCCTTCGATAATTGTCGCTGCTTCACAACATAAAACACCACCTTCGTTAAAGGTGCTTGCTACATTTCCTTGAGGATTGCAATCTTTCTTGTTTAGATTTCAACAATCCTTCTTTAGATGTCTTTTCTAATGAGAATGGTAGCACTTCATGCCCTTCTTACTTCTTAATTTTTTCCTTCCTTGATTTTTGACTCCCACTGAAGCCACGTTCCGTTGATACGCATCTTATCACCACCAAAGCCTCATTTGTCAAGTTGATGACAAGTTGATCATACGAATCAGGAAGACTTTGAAGTAGAATTTCAGATATCTGTAGAGAATACAATTTCCTCTTAAAAGAAAAATTTGTTATGAAGTGACTTGATCTCGTACAATTTTGTGAGATGATCCTAAATTTCCCTCGCAAGTTTCTTCTCTTTCATGCTTCACAACACTCTATCTGCTAGTGTTAGATGAGATTTACAATAACATTCTTGTCCATCTTGTTCCACTTATCATCTGTGATGTTCATCGATCTTTCATTGCAAGACAATTATCTTTTCTCAAGATAACCTTCATCTTCATCTTCCACAACGAGAAATTTGTCTCGTTGAACTTCTCAATCTCGAATTTGCCATCATTGCTTCTACCACGATCCGTAAATAATCCACGTGCCTTTCAATAAAGGTTAAAAATATCTAACTTATTTTTTGATGTGGAGGATCCACTTCTAGTGGCAACCACATAACATACGATAAGTAGATATTTTCACCAAGAACCAGGTTCTGATACCACTTGTTATGATTGTTTGCATCGAATAGAGCAGAGTCGTAGCTATAATAGAGATTGAGAATAACAATAATAATGAAGAATAAGAGAAAGAGAAAGAGTGACACAGTGATTTTATGTGGGAAATTCCTAAATAAATTAGGGTAAAAACCACGAGAAATGATAGAAGAACTTCATTATAAAAATAGAAGTTATAAACTTTCTTTCTTACAAAGTAGTAACAAACTCTCTTATAAGGAAAAACTCTCTCTATTTTTATATCACACCCTCACTCACATAGATATGAGATGTCTTAGGAGATTTTGGGATGGTTTGCCAACAAATGACATCACTTATTTATAGTGCACATAAACTTGGCCTCCAAGTAAAATCCTATGGTCATAAATTGGCCACATCTTACCTTGGTAATCAAGCAAATCACGTGGTCTCAATTTTTCCACAACTTCTAATATGAAACCTTTTAGAATTGAGAACTAACAACCTTATTGAAGAACAAGACCTTTATAACTCAAACCCAAAAACCTCAAAACAAGATGGTTTCATCCCAAGGAAGAAGATAGAACGGATTTTACCTTGATGATCAATATCAAAAGTAGAGAAAACTTGTTTCTAAACTAAAGATTTGAATCACTTCACAAGTAGTTTGATCGACGGTATTTGAATGATCCTAACATGCAAATCTAAACACAAGATATGCAAAAAGTGTTCATGGCCTTTAGGCTCAAAAGACTTTGTTTCATTGAAACTTCAAAACATTCTTCTCTTTTTCCCTTAAAAGTAACCTATTGTCATCTTAAAGGTTGTAACTCATAAGTGCTTAAGTGCTATAACAACCACTAATACAAATGAAACCTAAAAACACATAAATGAAATGTTTAAAATTGAAATTAAATGTAAATGACCATAAATCTAAAAATTGAATGTTTTGTAACTATTTTTCAAGGTTTTGTAACCATCCGCAATTAAAATGAAGCTTCCTTTGAGTAGCTTGAATGAACAATGCTGGTTCACATTCTGATTCATATCAACTTCACTTTGGACAAAATTATGTATGATCTAGATCTTTCTTCAACAATCTTGGACAAAGTGTGATCTAGAATTCTTTTCACCAATCTTAAACCAATGGTGTTCTAGAATTCTCTTCACCAATCTTAGTCAAATGGTGTTGGTGTTCTAGAATTCTCTTCACCATTCTTAGACAAATGGTGTTCTAGAATTCTCTTCTCCATTTTTAGACAAATGGTGTTCTAGAATTCTCTTCACCAATCTAGAACATATGTATATGATCTAGAACCTTCTTTGGCCATCTAGGATAAAGTTGAATGATCTAGAATCTTCTAATATTAACACGCTTATTCTATAAATGAATGGCCTCCCACGCATTATTAGGCTTTGTGGTCAGTTGTCGGTCATCATGATAATTTTAATGTGGTTTGTTCGAGGGATGGAGAACTTTTGGACAAGTAAAATTCTTATGAAAGTGGTGATACTTTTAAGGGCCAACTTAGTGCTTCAGTTACCTTCATTAGTTTTGTTGTTACATTTGTCGATAATGGAATTCAGTACTATAAGTTCATACTTCTTTGTTTCTTTCAATTTTTATGGTCTAATAAGAAGCTTATTGACAATGGAACTTTTATTATAGCGATAGATGAGCATTACCTTCAAAAGAGTCTTTGTTCCTCTTGTTTTCTATGACGGGTACTTACTCCTCAATGGATATTATTAGCACCCAAAGTTTTCACAACATCAACTATTAAAATGTTGACTATTTACCTCTGTTTTTTTAAGTTGAGATCTACTAGTCCTTTATGTGAAAACGTCAGTTTGAAAGATATCTCGATTCACTTTCGTAGTTCCTTGATTTACAACTTTTTGTCATTTGTTTTGTATTGACCCAATTTATAGGCCAAGAAGAAGATGTTCCGATATTATTTTTTTTGTTTTGTTTTCCCTCTTTGAGGAATATTGATGTATTTTTTGTTTTGTTGTTTAATGGAGTACTTTGAAAAAAGGAAAAAAAAAAAAAAAACTTCTTATTTAATTTCTAACCCTAATTTCCTTCATTCTGTTCTTAATTTTAATTAAAAAATGGACAAAATATGAACATTATTTCTAAAAATTTATAGAAAAAACTAATTGATGATAATTATTTAAAGAAAAACTAACAAAAATTTGTCATAAGAATCCAATTTAAAGTTTTTAATTAAATATATGCATTGAAATTGAATACTATTTTTTTTATATCCATAACTAGCTAGGCCAACTTACACGTATCTCGACTAATATCACTATTGAATACTATATAAAAATTCAAAAATATAAATTTCAAAATGTATAGACCAAAATGATACTTTAAGTATTATTATATTATTATAGACTTTTGCATTTATGTTAATAGACTTGTATCAATTGTAGGGTTGTACATGAGTTGAGTTGGGTTGATCACTTTTCTAACTCAATTAAAAAGACAACCCAATCCAACCTAAACCTTATATTTTGGAGTTTGGCCATCAGGTTCATTAATACATTGCAATTTTTTTTTTTTATCAAATTAATCATACACTATACATAAACAAAATACAATCTTCAATCATTATCATATCAAATTAATGAAATAAATATAAATATTAAATATGCAAAATATTCAATCAAAAGTCACTCACTATTAGTCCTACCATCATGGTTCATATAGAAAATCTCAACTATATAACATAAAACAAATAGATA
>JBBMKA010005945.1:0-10871 GCA_037833695.1 Sechiopsis laciniata | reverse complement strand
TCACTTGACTTTGAAGATGACACAGAATTTGCTTCAGCTATTATAGCTTCTCCAAGTAGAACATAAAGGCCATTCTTTAGCTTTCCTGTCAATTTAATTGATGAATATTTTGAAATAGAAAGCTTACCTTTGTGTGATGAATATTCATAGCCATTCTTGTCCAGGGTGCCAAGGGAGATCAAATTCCTTTTCAAATCTGGAATATATCGAACCTGTGATAGGATTCTCATACACCCATCTTCTAGCCTCAAAGCTACATCTCCAATTCCTTTGATTTCACAGTGTTGGTTATTGCCTAGCATCAATTTTCCATAGTTGCTCATTTCAAGATTCATGAAAAAATCTTGATGAGGTGTTGAATGGAAAGTGCATCCAGAATCCATCACCCATTCATATTCTTTGTTCACATCTTGGGTTACCATCAACACTTCAGCAGAGTCATAACCTGCCATGAGATTCACGGTTTCTTTTGGCTCAGGTTTCGTATGCAATCTTCCCTTTCTCCTCAACGTGGGGCATTCAAATTTTGTGTGTCCATGTTTCTTGCAATAGTTGCAGAATGATTTCTCCTTCGAGCTCACAGTTGTAGATGAGGAATTGCTTGTGTTCTTGCTATTCTTGAAAGCATATTTCTGATTCTTGAAGCCATTGTTTTTAAAACTCTTGTTCTTCACAAACAATGCTTCTGATTAACTTTTCTCTGCTTTAAATTCCAATTCCTTTGATCTTAAACCGTTGATGATTTGATCAACTGTGATTGAATCTCTCCCATATTTCATTGCTGTTTTGATTTCATTGTATTTTTTAGGAAGTGAGTTTAGAAGGATCACAGCTTGGTTTTCGCTATCAATCTTTTCACCTGAATTTTTTAAATCTATGCAGATTCTATTAAACTCATCAACGTTTTCTTCTAAAGATTTAGAAGATTCCATTTTATATCCAAAATATCTTTCTTTCAAATAGATTTTATTGCTAAGAGTTTTGGATACATACATTTCTTCTAATTTGCTCCATAATTCTGTCACTTCTTCAATATCTTCAACTCTCCTGAGAACATTGTCTCCGAGATACAGAATTATGGTGCTTAGAGCAGTTTCTGCCATTTCCTTTTGCTCTGTTCTAAAAACGGATGCATCTGACTCTTTCTTTATCTTTAGTGCCTTTGAAACTTTCTGCTGGACTAACAGAGCTTTCATCTTTCTTTTCCAAAGCCCAAAATCATTTCGTCCGTCAAACTTTTCGATCTCGAATCTTGCAGACATCTTTCTTGCCTATTCAATATGATCGATGATAATCAAAGCTCGATTTCTTCAGATCTCTATCAAGAATGCTCTGATACCAATTGTAAAAAATCAATCAGAACACGAGCAAGTCGAAAGAAACAAAATACCAATTAAGATAGAGAAAATATGAAGATGACTAAATGAGAAGATGAACTTAAGATGAAAGAAGAACTTGAAGACGAAATGGGAAGGAGAGTTTTCTTTATTATTTCTCACAGTGTACAAAAAGCGATAAAAAATTTTATATTGGGAAGAAGACGATGAATAGTAAGTCCTTTCCTAAAAAACCATCCAACGGCTGAAAATAAAAGGCCATTTATTAAGCAGCCACTTTATTTGTACACCAATCACAATAAAAGGTAAAGTTGCTTTTGTCCAATCAAAATAAAGAGTAAAGTTCAATTTGAATTTAACAACATTGTCTTTTCAATTCAATTTGTGGAATCTCTTCTCTTTGTGAAAGCAAAGTTACCATTATGAAATTTCATCTTTGCTCGGAAACTAGGGTGATATTGATTTGATTTTTTTTCGATTTTAGTTCAAATTGAAAATCGAACTGATCCAATCAATTTGAAAAAAATAAGAACCGAACGAATGTCCAATAAAAAGAAAAATCTTGAATTGAATTTCAATTTCATTTTTAAAAGATTGAATACTCGTTTTGATTTATAGACTATGGTATTATATACTTTTATAGAATGTGATTTTATCTCAAAATTAATTGATAATGAGTGGAGTGGTATATCTAATCTTACAAATACTAGAAAATCTCTTCACTTTTCCAACGATCATTTAACAATAATCATTTTTTTACTCTCGGGATCTAATAGCAAATGAAACAGAGAGCTCAATAATGACTATGGAAAATGTGTGTTTCACTTTGTTGGCAACTTCCAAGAAAATGTGTGTTTTTTTTCGTTCTCATTGGACTATTTGAAGGAGTAAGTTTTGTGTCTCTCTCATTAATCATTTGCTATTGTTTTGCTTTATAATATATGTAGATTTTTTATAATATTGTTAGGCAGTCAATTGAAAATGAGTTTTTGTGAGTTCAACATCAATTGAGAATTGAGAAATTTAAATTCATCACTTTTAATTATAAGTTGACTTAAGTTTTTGTTCAAAAATTGAATATGAATTTTATATTTTAATATAAGGGGCTGCATAACTTAAATGACAGATTTCATGGTTGTTCAATATGCTAGTTAAAGCCGATCTAAAAAAAAAAGTAAGTTGGGCTATGCTTAATCAACAAATTCAATATGAATTTTAGGGCAATTGTGTAAAAAAAAACAAAATTTTACTTATTATAGTTATAAATTATAATGGTGGTGCATAAGCTATTTTTTATTTTTAAATAATTTTTTTTTGTTCAATAATTGTGAAGTGATGATCAAACTATAAACATTTGAGATTTATTTTTTAACCAATGCCATACATATTAAGGGTATACATAGGTTCGATTTGATTGAGTTGAGAAATCTTTTGACCAATCTCAAAATTTCGAATTAGTTCGAGTTTTTCGAATTATCGAATAATTTGAGCGGTCTTCAAACCTCTCATGGAGAGATAATAATCTGCATATTTTGCCCTAATACATATTCTACCTAACTAACATATTTATTAGATATCTTATGTATTCAGTTAACTCACATGTTTCTAAAATATCAAGGACTACAATAAATACATTTTGAAACCTAAATCATAAATCTTTAACCTCACAACCAAATCAACTTTTTATTCAAATTTTAGGACCAAAAAAAAAAAAAAAAACAGAAACCCAAATTAGAACTGGGTTAGCCCGTATAACAACGTTGGCCCAATAACTAATGAAATACGTTTGAACTGGGTCAGCCCAAGAAATTCCTTGCCAATGGGCTTTTGTAGGCCTATTTTAAAGCCCAGACTGGAAGAGAGCCGACGTTTACGTTTTTTTTTTTTTTTTTGAAGTCTCTCTGTTCGTAATTTTAGCTTAGTTCTTCAAACGACCAGATCTGCATTTCTTCCCTTCAGGTTGAGAGTTCCTGAATATCAACCAAACGCTTCAAACTTCTCGAGATCTAATTTTCTTCTCCAAGCAAATCAGGTAGTTGTTTCTTCTTCAAATCTCCCTCTCTGTTTCAACCTGGATCTGTAATTTTTCTGAATTCAATCTCTCAATTCTGTTCCCCTAATTTCGTTTTCTTTCAGATCTCAACTCAGAGAATTGCAGATATGGAGAAGTCGTGCACTCTGTTGGTGCACTTCGACAAGGGCTCCCCAGCCATCGCGAACGAGATCAAGGAAGCTTTGGAAGGGAATGACATTGAATCCAAGATTGAAGCTATGAAGAAAGCCATTATGTTTTTGCTTAATGGCGAAACGATTCCCCACCTTTTCATCACGATTATACGCTATGTTCTTCCCTCTGATGATCACACCGTCCAGAAGCTCCTCCTTCTGTATTTGGAGATCGTCGACAAGACTGATTCCCGGGGTAAAGTTCTGCCGGAGATGATTCTTATTTGCCAGAACCTCCGTAACAATCTTCAGCATCCTAACGAGTTTATTCGCGGCGTCACTCTGCGATTTCTCTGCCGTCTTAAAGAGGCCGAGATCATTGAGCCACTGATCCCTTCCATTCTCACCAATTTGGAGCATCGCCACCCGTTCGTCCGCCGGAATGCGGTGCTAGCTATCATGTCTGTTTACAAACTGCCTCATGGGGAGCAATTACTCGACAGTGCACCGGAGATCATCGAGAAGTTTTTGACCTCCGAGCAGGATAATTCCAGTAAGAGAAATGCTTTTCTTATGCTTTTCAATTGCGCCCAAGAAAGGGCTATCAATTATCTCTTTACCAACATTGATAAAATGACTGATTGGGGGGAGCAGCTTCAGATGGTTGTTTTAGAATTAATTAAGAAGGTTTGTCGGGCCAATAAGGCTGAGAAGGGCAAATATATTAAAATCATTATATCATTGTTGAACTCCCCGTCAACTGCCGTCGTTTATGAGTGTGCTGGAACTCTTGTGTCTCTTTCCTCAGCTCCCACGGCTATTAGAGCCGCTGCAAATACTTACTGCCAGCTTTTACTCTCCCAAAGTGATAATAATGTGAAGCTTATCGTTCTCGATAGGCTTAATGAGCTTAAGACATCTCATAGGGAAATCAT
The DNA here is from genome assembly GCA_037833695.1 of Sechiopsis laciniata. Taxonomy (NCBI): domain Eukaryota; kingdom Viridiplantae; phylum Streptophyta; class Magnoliopsida; order Cucurbitales; family Cucurbitaceae; genus Sechiopsis; species Sechiopsis laciniata. The sequence continues at coordinate 6,433 of JBBMKA010005945.1, read as the reverse complement.
GGTCGAACTAGTAATGGACGTGCTTCGAGCACTTTCCAGCCCGAATGTTGATATTAAAAGGAAAACCATTGATATTGCACTTGAATTGATTACTCCTAGGAATATTGATGAAGTTGTTATGTTGCTGAAGAAGGAGGTGGTGAAGACTCAAAGTGGAGAGCATGAGAAGAATGGGGAATATAGGCAAATGCTGGTGCAGGCTATACATACCTGTGCAATTAAGTTCCCTGAGGTCGCCAGCACAGTGGTGCATCTCTTGATGGATTTCTTGAGTGATACCAACGTGGCTTCGGCAATGGATGTTGTTGTTTTTGTACGTGAGATCATTGAGACAAATCCCAAATTGCGAGTTTCTATCATTACAAGACTGTTGGATACATTCTATCAGATTCGCGCAGCAAGGGTTTGCTCTTGTGCGCTTTGGATTATGGGAGAGTACTGTCTCTCACTCTCTGAAGTTGAGAGTGGAATCTCTACCATAAAAAATTGTCTTGGTGACCTTCCTTTCTACACAGCTTCAGAGGAAGGAGAGGCACAAGAGTCTTCAAAAAGTTCTCAACAAGTAAGCTCAGCCACAGTATCCTCTAGAAGGCCTGCCATTCTTGCAGATGGAACCTATGCTACTCAAAGTGCTGCTCTTGAGACTGCAATGTCCCCGCCTACCCTTGTTCAAGGATCCCTATCCTCTATTGGAAATTTGAGATCCTTGATTCTTTCTAGCGACTTTTTTCTTGCGGCAGTTGTGGCTTGCACGCTCACAAAGCTCGTTTTAAGGCTAGAGGAGGTTCAGCCTTCTAAAGTCGAAGTGAACAGAACATTCACTCAAGCATTATTGATCATGGTTTCTATGTTGCAACTGGGTGAATCTTCATTTCTTCCTCATCCAATTGATAATGATTCTCGTGATAGGATTGTCCTCTGTATTAGATTGCTAAGCAATACTGGCGATGAAGTGAGGAAGATATGGTTGCAATCTTGCAGACAAAGCTTTGTGAAAATGTTGTCTGAAAAGCAGCGCCATGAAACTGAAGAGATAAAAGCCAGGGCTCAGATATCTCATGCGCAGCCAGATGATCTAATTGATTTTTACCATTTAAAAAGCAGGAAGGTAATATACACTTCACCTGTTCTCCTGTATATTTTTTAGTTTATTATTAGTTCTATTTTCCTTTTATTTTTTTGTATCATGGTTGGAAGAGTTTAATATAGTTATTTTTTTGTCCCTAAGGGGTGGTGAAGACTTGGGCTTTAACGGTATGCTCCCCTCAAGGTCCCAGGTTCGAGACTCACTTGTGACATTACTCCTTCGATGTTTCCGGTGCCTGGCCTAGGGACGGGCGTGGTTACCCTTGTTTCAAAAAAAAAAAAAGAAGTTATTTTTAATGTGTTTGATCTAGATTTTCTTTTGATGAAATACCTCGGTGTGCCTCCTATATATCATTTTAATTTTTCCCACACCTGTATTTCATTTTAATTTTTCCATTACAATCTATTCTTCCATTCTTCTTGTGTTTTGTGATGTGTAGATTGTAGAGTTCAATACTAGTACTTTTAGTATCTTTCCTTTCAATTTTCTTTTGATGGAGATATCGGATCTTATCGTGTGTATTACTCTCATTTCTTCTAATTTTTTTATTTTTATATCATAGCGTTAGAATTCAATATACGCGCTTGCATTGAATAAATCAGCTATAGAGGCCACTTAACGAACACTTAGATTTTAAGTATGCACCAGGCTAATGTTTATAGGAATAAGTTATAACTGAGATGTATCTGGCCATGTGACCTTTTGTAATTTCATGCCTATAATGAAATTGTTTCTTATCCAAAAAAAAAGTTTATAGGAATAAGAAATTCAAGTGAAAGTTTAAACTGAAAGTTTCCAAAAAGGCAAAAACCCATTCATAACTTTTGTTTCTTGGAAGGAGAGTAATTAACCCTTTACACTGTATGAAAGCTTTTTCTTTGGTCATTTTAAATAATTTGATCATTTATATCTATGTATTTATTCGTGTGTTATTTACTTCTCAACAGGATATACTAACTACATAGTACGTATCATTTTTAAGTTCCTTCTTTTCCCTCTTAAATTGTGATATAGGGTATTAGGTTTTGTCTTAAATTCTTAATGTTATTGGTTTTGGGATTTTTTTAGTCCAACTGGTTTAGTTTACTTGGATTTGACCTTGAATGATACTGAATTTCATTTATTTTTTTATATAGTATTAAAGATCTGGTATAAGATGTCAAAACCTGTTTCCATGAATTCCTTATGGAATAATCTTATTAATATTAGCACGGGTTTTGGCCTTTGGGAATATGGTCCTTTCTAGATTTCTTATTAGCACGGGTGCTGGAGTTTTCAAGTTTTCATATTTTAAAAATCAACAATGTACTTGGTTTCTTGTATTTATTACTTCTGTGAATATCATTTTCAGGGTATGAGTCAGCTAGAATTGGAAGATGAGGTCCAAGATGATCTTAAGCGTGCTACTGGAGAGTTTACAAAGGATGGGGATGATGCAAACAAGCTCAATCGCATTCTACAACTAACTGGATTCAGTGACCCTGTTTATGCAGAAGCTTATGTTACTGTTCATCACTATGACATTGTTCTTGATGTTACAGTTATTAACAGAACCAAAGAGACTCTTCAGAATTTGTGCCTAGAGTTGGCCACTATGGGTGACCTCAAACTTGTTGAACGCCCTCAGAACTATACACTTGCTCCAGAGTCAAGCAAACAAATAAAAGCTAACATCAAGGTTTCTTCTACTGAAACAGGAGTCATATTTGGTAACATTGTATATGAGACTTCTTCTAATGTGCTTGAGAGAAACGTCATAGTTCTTAATGATATCCACATCGATATCATGGATTACATTTCTCCTGCATCATGTACTGATGTGGCATTTAGAGCAATGTGGGCTGAATTTGAGTGGGAAAACAAGGTACGTACCCTATGTTTCTTGGTAACATTCACCTTTAAACTACCATGATGGATATCTTGTTCTCATAGTCGTCGATGATGACCAACCAGGAATTGGTGAAAGAATTTAACAGAGAGTTCAATGTTCAAATTTTCTAAATGGATATAGGTTGTCTCGACATTGATAATGGATATAGTCTGAGTGTTCTTCGTTGGGAAAGGATAGCTCAGCAAGCCATTAGTCATTATAAAATTTGTACCTTGAGAAGAAAAAAAAAGGTTTCGTTACATTGAGTGGTTATGGCCGGGATTCATGGACTCGGGTTAACCACCTTTACAAACATTTGATTTTGGATTGGCTTGTTTTAATGTCTTGGACTCTTGAGAATGCCTAGCATGTAAGTTGCCTTCTACTTCGAGTATTATTTTCTGTTTCGAATCTTGATATGGGGTCTACAATGAGAATGTTGAAAGGTTTGGACTGTGTTATCTATCAAGGATAATTAATTGTTTTTTAGTTTATTTTGCTAATTCGTTTCTGCTTTCTTTTTCAAGTTTATGTTAACTATCCTTTAGAAAGGATTTCACCATTGCTTGTCCATTCCATATCTATATACAATTTTTAATGTGAACTTTCTTTTCCCTATTTAAAGATATTGAAGTAATTGTCATACACTGAAGTTTGATCAAGGGGTCTTTTCGGCTGCAGGTTGCTGTGAATACAATAATTCAAGATGAGAAGGAATTTCTAAATCACATTATGAAGTCGACAAATATGAAGTGCCTGACACCAATGTAAGATCCGTTGGTCTGGCATTTACTTTTTTACCTTTGGGTCTTTATGTCTATGTGGACTAGACACTATAGAACTGTGTAGATGTTCATATCGTATTCCGGTACCTCTACTGCAATCCCTTCTAATCTAAAATTTTCTTTCTGCTGTGACTCTCTGTTGCAACTACCTGTTTATGTTTGGTATCAGCTGATCTCAAATGTGATTTACCTGATATCTTCCATTCCACATCTTCTAATCTAATTTTTCAGTGGGTTGCGAAAATACAGCATTAAAATTAAACCATAGAGATTTCCTTGTCATATTAAAAGGGTTTCATTTCAAATAGCAATCACATCCTAACCATCCGTTCGCCCATAGTCTAAAGAATTTTGGAAAACTAAGAGGAAATGAGTTCAATCCATAGTGATTACCTACTTAACCATTAATCAGATATAATAGTGTCATGCAATTGTCCTCTTAAAATAGTCTTAGTGTATGTAAACTGGCTTGAACATTCACGGATTACATTTAGGGTTTATTTCTCTTGAAATCACACTACATGTATTATTTAACTGTCTTCTTTTGTTTTTGGGCATCATCAGATCGGCATTAGAAGGTGAATGTGGGTTTCTTGCTAGTAACCTTTATGCAAAGAGTGTTTTTGGAGAAGATGCGTTGGTGAATGTGAGCATCGAAAAGCAAGCAGACAACAAATTGAGTGGTTACATCAGGATAAGAAGCAAGACTCAAGGTATTGCTCTCAGTCTCGGAGATAAGATCACTTTGAAACAGAAGGGAGGCTCATGAACATTCAAATTTGATGAATAAATAATATTTGGAGTTCTTACTATCAAAATTTTGCTTTCAACCTCTCACTTTATTGCCTGCCTGCCTTCCCTCCTTTTCGGCCATTCGAACTCGTTGCCGTTTTTCTTTTCTTTTTTACTGTCCATTTTTATATAGACCTTGAGATATCTTGCTCTTTTTAGAAAGAGTGATATGTTGTTATATGTTAGTGTCCACAAACAAGTGGCAATTCTATGCTGTCTCCTTTTTCTTACCTCTTTTTGTAGTTATTGTGTACTTACTGAGTACTCTCTATAGTTATATTTTTTTTGTAATGGGCTCTATGACAAATTTATAACAAAGTTATTGAGACATTTTTGTTTAGATGAAAACTACATCTACATCTATACAGGGACGAATGATGAAAAAATGTCATTCACTTGATTTTGTAGTTGCAGCCTCTACCAATTGGCACTCTCTTCAAGGTTTGCCTCTTAAAACTTTTTGCCGATGTTGGTCTCATAGGTCTCTCTTTCATTTGATTTTTTGTTTTTGGTTTTTTAAATTTTAAATTTATTCTTACTTAAATTTTTACTATAATTGTTTCATCTTTCTTACAATGTATCCATCTTTTCATAAAAAAAGTACGTAAACACTAACTAACTTTTTAAAACATAAACAAATTTTTAGAAGCTTTTTTTTTTTTTTTTTTTTTCATAGTTTGGTTTGGTTTATAAAAATATAAGCAAAACTTGAGTAAGAGTGAGTAAGTATTTTGGGTATGCTTATCACCATTGTGAGCCACAATTTATTTATTTATTTTTTATTTTAAGAATTGATCTTGATAGATAGAGGAAGAAATGTTAGATTGTATTGTTGTATTGTATTGTAGGTTTAAATTTCAAAAATTAAAAATAAAAATTCAAATAGTTATCAAACGGGATCTTAAGAACCAAACCTATACATATTATTGATCTTGTTGTAATACATAATAGAATAACAAATCTTAATACAGCCTATCTTAAATCCAGAGGACAAAAGTTTAATTCTTCCAACTTAATTGACCTATGATCTAAATATTATTGATTATAGGTTAAATATTATTTTTGTCTCTATACTTTTAAATTTATTCTATTTTGATTTTTTAATTTCAAAAGTTTAAATTCAGTAAGATTTTGTTAAAATTGATTAGTAAGACTTTGTTCATTTTTCTTTTAAAAAAAGTATTATTTTCCACTATAAATTTTAAAATACATATGATGGATAGATAGAGATTGGACCAAATTAGTTGAATGGCAAGTTTGGGAAAGCTACTGTAGGTTCGATCATTACACAAATAATAATATCTACGGAGACAAAAACGAGCCTACAAGTATTTACAAGCCAAAAACTAGAAGATTACATACAAGTGAGAAAATTGCTAATAAATTTGTGCATTCCTCAAAATAACGTATAGAATAGTCATAGAACATTAACTCTAACTAACTAGGCTGTATGGTTAGTTGTAAATTTCTAAATTTAATATTATGTTAGAATTGAAACAATTGACTAAAGATAAACTCAGACGTCTTTGATTTAAAAAAAAAAAAAAAAACAAACTCAAACGTCTAAATAATACAATGAAAAATAACAAATATAAATTTAGAAGTATTAGGTAGGTCATCAAGAATATTTCATTTCACTAATGCGCGAAAGCTACCGAGACAGTTATGGATATGTATAAAAATAAAAAAGCTTTCAACTGGCTTTCTCTCCTTTCAAAAGATCCAAGCTTCTGTAGGGCATCCATACAGTTCCAAGTAAGAAAAAGAAACATCTTCGTTTTTGTGGTTTTGCCCCTTTTTTGTCATTTCATACATCAATGATTTTGTGTAAAATAAATAAATAAATAAATATATATATATATATATATATATATATATATATAAAATTTTAAAAGTGTG
>JBBMKA010005944.1:0-10872 GCA_037833695.1 Sechiopsis laciniata | reverse complement strand
ATAAATTGCTCATTGAGCTGCAGACAACCAACCTAGCAAAATAAAATGCAAATAACTAATTACATCTAGCGGCTAAACGAAAACAGGCAACCAACACGCACAAGGCTCGGGGAAAGAGATTACCCAAACCGAGGAACAAGGCTCGACAGCTGGCATGTGGTAGCACTCGGACAAGACTGTGCGGCAGATAGCAAGCAGGGAGCGTGCGGGCTGGCGAAGACTCGACGCTGGCGTGCACGCGAGGCTGCTGGCGAAGCTGGGGCGCAAGTGCTGCGGCGAAGGGCGAGCGGGGCTGGGCGCGCTGTGTCTGTGGCGAAGGCGTGCGTGCGATCGCGGCGGGGATGCGCGACTTGTTGGGCGCTGAGGCGGAGGGCGCTGGCGATGGCGACAAGGGATCGGGCGAGGCGCGCGAGCGAAGGCGACGTGCGATCTGGCTGCTGGGCGTGGTGTTGGTGCTGTGGCTCAGCAGAAGGGCAAGCGAAGGCGTGCGAAGGGAGCTGTGCGCTGGGGTGACGTGCGATCTAGCAGAACGAGGCGCTTGGGCGAACGGCAAAGCTGGGAGTGATCGGGATGCAGATCTCGGCAGGGGCGAACGGCTGGAGCTTTGCGATGAGGCGATCTAGCGAACAAGCTGGCCTTGGCGATTGCGGTGAGAAGAAAGGTGGAGATGGAGGTGTCTCTGCTGGGGAGCTTGGTGGTGTGGCTGGGTGTGCGATCTGCTGCTCGGCGAAGGAGGTGTCTCGGCTGGGGTTCTTTAGGAAAGGAGAAGACACTCGGCAATGGAGAGAAAAGAGAGAAAGAGTTTGCGGATGGGAGAAAATAAAAAGGAGAAGGAGCGGCTCCTTTTAGACTAGTGTTCGGCAAAGAGGAAGGGAGGAACCTGGTCGCGACACGTGTCCCTCCAGGTTCCGGCTTCGAATCCTAGCGACGACTTCTTTTTCTTCTATTTTCCCAATTAATCAACCGAAGCTCCAAACCTCCCAAAAAGACAAAGCTAGCTCCGAAAACCTGAAACCAAAGGAAAAGCCAACCTTAGCAAATAAACCGAACAATCCCGAAACCCTGGAAAATTACGAGACTACCCCTGAAGGCAAAATTACTAAAATGCCCCCAGAGGTCCAAGCTACCCTAACGGCCCAACCGAACAACAGAAAAAGTGACCGAACATACCTGGAGAACCGGAAGGGATAACTAGGCCGTTACAGGTCATTTATCACTTGAATGCAATAATTTCTTTAATGGACAAAACTTGCTCCTCAAAATTTCTCAATCAAATCATAGCCGTTGCCTCTTTTCTCTTCTTTCTCTAGCATCGCTTATTCGGTGCTAGGGTGGAGGGGTCTTCACAGCTCTGACCCCTCCACCCCTCTGGCGCCTTGCACCAATTCCTCTTGGCGGAGGTACATTGCTTGATGTCGTCGTCTCTCTTCCCTCTATTTAGGACAGGTGGTTCTTCACATCGAACCCCTGTGCTGCCCCTCCTCTGACATTGCTGTGGCATTCTTCCCTAGGATTATGGGTTATGAGATCTGAAGCAGGGTAGGGTAAAAAACAAGTCGTTAATTTCTTAGAAAAGTTTTTTGGATAATTTTCAAAGTAACAAAAAATTTCATAATATATTTAGGACTAAACTGTTGTTAGGTTGATCTAGTGGCCATTGGTAAATATTGTAAGATGGAAGATGAAGCAATTATCCAGTAGATTGTGTCAGAGGTCTATCCATATAAATTAGCTTGTATACCTATAATAATATAAAAAAAATAATAGTTATTATTATTATTATTGAAATCAAAATCAATCGTGGATATGATAGCAAATATCTTTAACCACGATGCATTTATTTATTTGAATTTTGAAGTGTTGTTTATTTCTTTGGACATAATTGCGCTCTAGATTCTTAAAATTTTCATTATTTCAACTGTTGTATTATCTAGATGGGTAGAGTTTGATACATGATTATATATGCAGTCTCTATTATTTCTTCCTCTTGCCATTGCAAATGCTCTTACAGCTAGGCTTAACGACGGGTACGTGGCTATGGGTTGTACAGTTTGCAAAGATAGATTGCCATATCATTTTATACCGACAATTAAGCTTTATAATTTAATGTGGCAGGGTACCTTTAGTTGATGAAAGTTTGGTTGTTCTTGGTTTTTGTCTTTTTAATGGTATATTTAACTAAACTATTCTCTCCATCCCCACCCCTTTTTTACATTCATAGTTCAACTAATGTGCTCTGAAATCATCCGGTCCGCGTATGTGCTTGATTATCTACACTGTATTTGAATTGCATTATTTTTCTTATCGATTCATGTTGAATTGTGTTAAATCACCAATCAACATAAAAGCTTAAGCTTCATGGATTGGGATAAATTAAATTATATCAACCAATACTCCTCTCATTTGTGGGCTTGAAAAATTTGAGAATGTCCATAAAGTGAAAAAATCAATATTAATTGGGATGCAACGACTCGGCAGGAGTTTAAACTCCGGACCTCCTACTTTCATACCATGTTTAAACGTGTTAAAAGAGCCATTATTTCATGAGATCGCCACAGCCTGATTCGTGCTGTGTTTTTCACAATTTCTGCCTTTTCTGATTTCCTCAGTTGTTCTGTATTTGCACTTCGCAATGTCGGTTATTCATGAGATCACCACAGCCTTGGGAATCTATTGCTTCAGGTAAGAAGGAAACTTCTGGCCATTCATTTGGCTTTCACATTTTTGTTACCTTCTACTTTTATATGAACTTTACAATCCAAAATTACTTGGTGAAGTACAAAGTACAAACTGAAGCTGATTTAACATGAACAGGACATATTTGGGAGTGATTTTATAAATGGCCAAAACAACTTTTGTCATGCCCTGTTTAGCTTTATTTTCGATATGATAAAAGTGATTTTGACCATTCCAAAATCACTCCTAAACATTGAAAAATGTTAATTTTGTTAGTAGCATCACTCTTCTGCAAGTTTATAGACAAATATCTGCCCCCCCTTTTGTTCAATTATCTCTCTCTTGTTTATTGTTTGCTTTTATTCTGCAGAATAACTAGGAAAGAGGCTTGAGTTGACTGCAGTTTTCTCTAGGGTAAGTGCTCTTCTTGCAACTAAGTTTTTAAACATTCTTAGGATCAAACCCACATTGCAGTTAATGGGGTAACCTAGGGTCAAAAAGCCCTACCTTAGAATTAATTTCCTACGAGTTTTTTTTACATTCAAATATTGTAGGGTCATGTAGTATATATCTTGTGAGAATAATCGAGATACGTGCAAGCTAGCCCAAACACCCATTATATAAAAAAAAATAAACTTATGTTATTGTTATTTTTTCCATTTTACCCTTAATTGATTTTTTTTTTTTTTGTTAAAAGTTGTCTGTCAGCCAACTGGAATTTGAATGATGCAGCTGCAAATTTTCCATTATGAAGAGGAACAACAATTCTGCACTACTTGAGATTTGGATTGATATCATTTTTGGATGAAATTGGGCATAGTTTGAATCCAGTGATTGTGATTGTTATTCATAATTCAATTCATGCAATTGCTCTGCTAGAATATTTATTGGATCGGTTTAGGGTTGTTTTAGGTGAACTGACATAATTTGAATTTATTTTAACTCTAGAAGGAGAGGATTATAAAAAAATGTTGTATTTGTGCCATACAGTAGCATTTCGTAGTGTGGAAAATAGATCATTGTGTCCTAATTATGGTTGTTTTTATGGATTGAATTTAATATGCTAAGTTATAGTGGAGAGCAATCTGAAGGGAATCCATGCCATACTTCTCTTGACTAAATTCATGTCGACACAATTTGGCTGCTCTGAAAGAGTTTACAAAGTCGAGGCGCTTAAGAGTGAAAGAGCTAAAAGCAAAGCAAAGCACAACGAATTAAATAATAATTTGTTGTACTGAAATAATAATAATTTGTTCATCAATTTTTTTAAATTTGTAATTTAGAGACGAACTAGTTATTTAGAAGGGGAAAAACTACATTATGATTATTTAAGGTTAAGATGAGGATTCAACTTGCAACTGTGGAGGAGCTTTGCAGTGGCATAACATAAAAACAATAAATTGTAACATATAATATTAATTATAATCTAAGCCTGGAGGTGATATTATTTTCAAACTTGAGGTAGTTGTGATTGAAAAAGTTAATTGTCTTTGTAATATTATAACATGATTTTTTAATACAGTTTTTTATGAACTTCTTGGCAACCCTATTTTTTATTTTTTCAATAAGAGAGTTAATTACAATAAAGAGCATGGCTCAATTGACATACTAATATACATAACAATTATGAGACATTAGTTTAAGTCTCTCAACCCGTCTAATAAGAACAAAACTCTATTGACATTTTGTATGATCTAATAATCATGAGATTATAGATTCAAATCTCTCTTCTGAATGTAATTGAATAAAAAAAATTGTTAATCACGAAAAAAACAAAAAGAATAATTATCATATACCCCCCCCCCAAAAAAAAAAAAAGAAAAGCACAGAAAAGAAAGAAAAAAACTTCCATGAATTCTCCTTATCCCTTCCTCAAGACCAGCCTTAGAAATCATCATCTTTAAATAATCATGGCATTCCACCATCTCCAGACGTAAATGCTCCGGCAACTAAAAGTTTAAATTTTAAGCGTGAGCGGCAGGATTCGAACCTGCGCGGGCAAAGCCCACATGATTTCTAGTCATGCCCGATAACCACTCCGGCACACCCACTTGCTTATATGATATCTAAATAATAGATGTTTTTTTCTTTTTAAATAAAATTAATTATGTATTTTATGATAGCATGATTTAAAATTAGATATAAATCTGTTATACTTTATATATATATATATGAGATTTTTCATGAATATATCAATTGACACAAAATTAAGCGTTTACGACTTTCTGGGGGTATTTGTTTGTTTGAATTTATAGAGGATTTAGAAATGAGTATTTACTAATTACTCGTTAAAAAATCACATCTAAACAAGCATTATAACTACTCAAAACAATTCTTCATTTCTAACTACTCATTTCTAATAATTCTTTTTTAACTATTCAAAATAACAAATTTTTAACTACTCATTTCTAATAATTCATTTCTAACTACTCAAAATAAGTCTCCATTTCAAATCCACATTTAAACAAGTTATTGTCTCTAACTTCTCTACAAAAGATCACATTCAAATGTGTTTTTTGGTGCAACTTCTCCATAACGATCTACACCCAAGCAAATTATTACAAAAATCTCAATTTTTAACTAGTCAAATATTTCTTCAAACTAACTTCTAATCCAAAACCTCATCCAAACACTCTTACTCTTGAAATCCAATGTTTTAAGAAATTGGGAATTTTTTTTTTGCATATTTTAATTTTGCTCTTCACTATTTCTTGGTTGAAAATTAATGTGGGCTTTAAAATTTGAGAAATGCCTAGGGCTCGAACTCAGAACCTTCTGCTCTAACGAGTTCACTTATGGCTTCTCTAAATACCCAACGAGTAGAAAACAGTAATAAAATACAAGCATGTATAACCAATGTTACCATGATGAATGAACTATAGCCATTCACATTAAATAATTACCACTAAATTTATTACATTGGAATGCTTTCTTTCTTCTACATTGTTCTGTTCTAAGGCATGTAGATCAATGCCTTCTTGTCAGCTGCTACTTTGTAGTGATGAGGTATCTATGTGTGTGTTATTCGTTTTAAAGTTTTGTGATTTTTGATCTTTCATTTGTTGACATATGCTGCTGATAAAGCATGGATTATTTTGGAAGTACTGGTTACCCTAGGTTCTGAAGAATGAAAGATGTTTTCTTTTGCAGTGGTACTGGTAGCAACGATCACACAACCAAATTTCAGTGTCGAAATAGGCCGGTAGACGCTGCTCGCAATAAGTTCATGTGAGTCTCAAGGAGTGGCGTGGTGGTCGAAGGCTTGGGTTTTGAAGGTGTGCTCCCCTCAAAGTCTCAGGTTCGAGACTCACCTGTGATATTAATTTGTATACACAGCTCCCGTGTCTCCATTCCTTCGATGTCTTCCAGTGCCTGGTCTAGGGACGAGCATGGGATTCCAAAAAAAAAAAGATTGAGAACATGTTCAAATACAAGAGTTGTTTATTTGGTTTTAGCTTGAGCAGGCCTTAGCTGAAACAGTTGATACTTACACTCTGTATAGTTCACAACTAACATAGCATTTGGAAGTGCTGTCCTAGTATCAGTGAAGAATTGATAGCATTTAGAAATGTCATCTATTTTTTACTTATCATGTTTTTTTATTTAGGTTACAATGAGCAAAATCCTGTTGACTCGTATGACTGGTAACTTTGAAGTACCGGATGGACCTTCTACGCCCGGACCATTTCCACCAGGGCTGGCTCGAAATGAGGGAAACATTTCTGGCATTGGAGTTGCAGTGCCCTTATCTAATAGTGTCGGTGTTAAAATCCCACATCGGAAAAAGTGAAGATCTCATAACAATATATAAGTAAGGTGGACGTGAACTACTCCTCTCATTATCAATTGGTTTTGAGATGGATGTCCACACTATATAATATGGTATCAGAGCTCATAAGCATTAACGAATATTCGGTTCAATAAAATGAAATTGTGATCCGAATTAAAATAGGTGAAACCCAAAAAGACACCATCTTAAGGAAGCATGAAATGCACACGCTTAATATCCCTTCACAACCTCGATCATTGCCTTCATCAGGACCTGCCTCGAGGCCAATGCCTATGCTGATATGACATTTTGCCACTTCTTTTCATTTAATTCTGGTTTTCTTATTATGGGAACTTGAAATCAAACAGTTAATAGATAAAACTTCGTTTAATAACCATTTTGTTTGTAATATTTAGTTTTTGAAATTTAAGCCTACAATAACTATCATATCATATCATATATTCTCTTCTACATGGATATCTACATCTTACATATATTTGTAGAAATCAAACAAAAATTTAAAAACAAAAAAAGTAGCTTCCAAAAATTTATTTTTATTTTTTAAATTTGGTTAGGATTCACATACTTTCTTAAAGAAAGTTAGATACATTGTAGGAAAGAAGGAGCATATTGTAAGAAATATGAGTAAAAATAAATTTAAATTTCAAAAAACAAAAACCAAATGGTTATCAAACATGGCCTAAATTTTGTGATTTATAATCCTTCATTGGTTGCCATACTTAAAAATTTTACACTTTTGTACTTGGTGTAAAATAACATTTTATACTTACCCACATATTCAAAGAGCCTCTATTGTAATCATATATTCTAAAACAACTTTGAGATTGCACATATCCTAGAAGAGCCAAATACGCTTGGACTAGATCAACTCATGTTTACTTTCAAAAAAAGATCAAGTCATGTTTAAAAATTAAAATTAATATATATTGGTTTTCAAGCATGACCTTTTTGTCGATTGGAAAAAATACTTAATATTATTTAGTCAAATCTGTCATAAGCTAGAACCATGCTTACATGGTTTTGTTTGTAATTACTTTCTACTGATCTATGAAGTTACGGATAATAGGAAAGAATCGATATCATTAAGTTAATGTTTGCTTGTAATTTTACTTAAGGCGCACTATATAAAAAAAACATAAAAATATGTGTGTATATACATAATAAAAACACTCTCATGGGACGAAATGAAATTTAACTAAAAATAATATATAAAAACATGTTTTAGATTCAACTATTAACCTTCATTTTATGTAAGTTTTAATCAAGAATAATATATGAAACATACACAAGATTCAATTCATCTATTAACTTTTGAATGTCGTGTTGTGAAGGAGAATTCATGGATGATGGTGTGGATAGAGAATTAGAGAATGTGTGGCTAGAGAAGTGGGAGAATATGAGTTGCATAGGAGAGAAAAAATGAAAGAAACTGAATGTTGTCTTTGTGAGTTGAAGAATTGAGTTATTTAAGTTTTAAATTAAGTTATTATTTTAGGTAAAAAATAAAAGCACATAAAACACAAAAAGCCGAGCATGCCTTAATGAACCCCACGGCTTCACAAAAAGTGCCAAGAGGCGCACACCTCACCTTGGAGGCGAGGCACTTGTCTCACGCCTTGCGCCTAGGCACAACTAGGCACGCGTCTAGGCATGCCTTTTATAACATTGTTACTGTCCATGTTCATTCTCTCTCTTTTTCTTTTTAACGCCTGAGGAACATAACTATGGTTACAGGGGATGCTGAATATGATGACATTCTACTAAGTATGAAGGAAAGAGGTAAAACTGACAAAAGTAATAATAACAAACAAGAATAAATTTGTATATATTCTTAACTACACCTATTGTCACCTATATAGATAAGTTTCAAAATGAGTATATGGGTAATACAGTATGCAACTCAAAATGTTACCAAAACTCAAATGGTCTGTTCTACTTAGCTTTCACTGTACACATCTTCAAAAGACAGCAATGCTCTTCTACAAAAACTCTTTCAAGGTGGACATAACATTAATCTTCACTTCAATAATCAAAGTATCATTACGAATAAAGTCTTTGGTTGGATCCTCGAGATCGCGCAGTTGCATAAAGTTATTAGTACCATAACCACATACATTGCCACAAATAAAATCAAACCAACAGTTATCTGCACACAGAAAAATCAACTTACACTCTTAAGAACAAAGTTGGAAGAAAAGCTTATGAAATTATATGATTAAAAGGGTTGCTAATAATTACATGATCTTGTAAATGGTGCAACTTGATCAAGTTGACTCAACACAGCAATTTCATATTCAGCATACACCTTAGTAGAAGTTTGAGGAAGCCCTTTCAAGCCATCAAACCTCAGGTACAATGACAAAAAGTTACCCTTTGGTTTGAGAAAATCTAGACTGAGTTTCCTGAAAGATAGAGATGTGTCAATGACCAAATTAGAGAGCGTTTTCAAAATAATTGCAGTTTAAAATTTTGCATACCAACAGTTTCTCTCCACTGTAAATGGATCAGATAACTTATTAATGTTACGAGGTAGTAGTGAAAAGTTGTTGATTTTCCATGTATATTTGCCATTTGTTGGTTGCTTTACTAAGGAAAGAACATCCCCCTCCCATTCATCACCTTTCTTTACAAAAATGTCAACTCCAAAGGCACAACAATCATTAACCAAGAATCCATTTGAAGCATCATTGAAACTCGCAAGTGAAATAACCTTTTCAAACCCCCACTCTGTCTTCATTGCATGAAAACGTCTCGTTTTCCCATCTGAATAAAATCAAGATTAAGCAGCAACAAATTACTACAAGCTTTCAATTTTATATATTTTTTTAGTTCAACAACATTAACAATATTAGGGGTAGGAATTTGAACCCCGAACTTCTTAGTTGAGGGTATAATTGTCTTGTTTCATTCTCACTTTTGACTTTTAATTTTGTATCCTATAGATAGGACGTTTTTTAAAGTTCTAAAGTTTAAAATCCTGCTATACACAAAATTCAATTGTTTGCATAATAGGCTACTTAACTTTGAAAAAATTGAATATGTTAAGGAACTATATTTTTTATCATGAGTGTTGAGCTAGCTTATATACAACAAGCATTTGCCTGACAACATTTTGTTGTCAAGGTTACCCATTCTAGGTAGGAGACCATCATAGATTCAATTCTTAGGTCTTATTTTATTACTAGGATGGCTAAATGCTTGACACAACATCAAAAGTTGAATGACCTATTTAACACTTTTGAAGTTCAGGACGGATTATAAATAAACATGAAGAACCGTCAAAGACTAATTTAAATTTTAACCTATAATCAAATTACAAAACATCATAGAAAGGAAACAAATTAAAGAAAAGAAAAAAAACATGTGTTTACACTTTTGGTTACCTTTGATTGTCAAATACTTGTCTTTGAGATTATGATAAACCAGAAAGGTAAACACAGCATTGACCACTGAATTTGAAGATAAAACCTTGTCCTCAGCAGAAACCAAATAGAGGGAGATGTGATCAGACCCATTTATATCCAGAGCTAATTTCCTACAACAAACAAACCAGAAACACAATTTAAAAAAAAATAATAATAACATAACATCTTCTATAATTAATAGGGGTATTAGTCATAATGTTACGAAAACCGAAAAATAACAATCAAGAAACATAAAAGAAAAGCGAGACAGAACCCTGATTTAACTATGGGTTAAGTTAGTTCCAATGGTGGCCAAGAGAAAACAATGAGATAAGAATACAATTGTTTTGGTTGAAAAAAACATGATTAAGACTCTAGGAGAGTTTATATAGAGTGCATCTCATAAAACTTTAATACAACACTCAATTGGGGGAGGAGGACAACAAACCGTACATATAGAGAACTCTCTAGCTCTTAAATAAATGAGAGTCAATTATCAATTTTGCGAATCGAACCCGTGACAGTTGTGTTAAACTGAATTATCACCAAACAATGAATCTAACCTCTTTCGTTCTAATACAACACTAATAAGTGAAAGCCCCCATATGAAAACATAACCGCAAAAAGAAAGCATAACCGCAATAAGAAAACATAGGAAGCATTGAAGCACCATTTATAACCGCAAGCATTGAAGCACCGAGATTCATATCTACCATTGGTGGATTTAGCAATTGCGGCCACGAGCATAGAAAAAGATTGGATTCGTAAGGTATACTGGACTGGTTTTTCATCTCTGCAGGACCTTACAACTGAAAAATAAAAGGGATTTAAAATTACAATGTAAATAACATTATATTATGAAGGTTAAAATACCATTTTGGTCCCTCGACTTTCATCTTTGTTCCATTTTTGTCCCTAAACTTTTAAATGATCAATTTTAGTCCCTCAACTATGACTTTTGTTCCGTTTTAGTCCCTGGACTTTCAAATGTCCAATTTTAGT
>JBBMKA010005943.1:0-10875 GCA_037833695.1 Sechiopsis laciniata | reverse complement strand
GTGAAAGTTAACCATTTAATAGGAAGTTGGAACTCTTTGTACCTCCCGAATCATGGGATGGAGACAAGATCTTACACCAAGTAAGTACGATAAATTTTCTGGTGTTGAGTAAGCATCTTTTGAAACAAGGTAAGAAAATGAAGTAGACTAAAACTAATTGGAGAAAGAAGACTATTTTCTTCAAAATTTCAAATTGGTCCAAACTATTACTAAGGCGTAAGTTGGACATGATGCAAATTGAAAAAAAAATGTATGCGAGAACTTGTTTGTAACCTTATTGAATATTGCGGGAAAGACTAAATACCCGATTGACACTCGATTGGACCCAATGATTTAAAAACAAGAAAAAAATTTATGCCTAGAAAAGAGAAGTGACAAGTTAGTTAAGCAGCATGGCAATTATACTCTGACAAGTAATGAAAAACTAGAGTTCTCAATTATTATAACACGAGGAGAGTTTTCGAATGGATTTTTCTCAAACATTTTGTGGTGTGTTAGTGTTAACGAAGGAAAATTTCTTAGTTGTAAAATAAATGATTGCCATGTTTTGCTCCAATGGCTTATCCCCATTAGTGTTCAAAACTATTTTTTCAAGGATGTAACTACTACGATGGTTGAGTTATGTGCATTCTCTACTGATTTATGTTCTAAAACCACTCGTATAAGTGAGTTAGATCGATTACAAGATGACATCATCATTAATTTATGCAAGTTAGAGAAAATCTTTCAACTGACATTCTTTGATGTAATGGTGTGTTGAAGATATGCCTTGAATGCTTTATTGCCCTACAATTAGTAGTCGAGGGTCTCGTTGCTCGGTCAGCGAGTGGGGGTGCAGGGGGCAACGCCCCCGTTGCTGTAACGCTTTTCTCATTGCATACCATTGCTTAGCGCATAGCAGCAATGCATTCCACATGCGTTCAGTGCAAGCAACATTCGCACTCCGCAACGCTAGCACTTCTGCATTATGTTGTGTGTTCCACGTGTGCTAGGCCATCCGCACTCTATTTGGCATCCGCACTCTATTTTAATGCTTACGCATTCTGTAATAGGGTTTAATGAGAGTGTATATATAAATTCGAATTAAACTCTAGCTGTATTATGACATTCACTCTGTACTCTGTATTGTTCGTTCTCTTTAATAAAACTCTGCCCCCTCTCTGCCTGTGGACTAGCTAACACAACGTTAGTTAACCACGTAAATTCTATGTTGTTTTCTTTCTTCTCTCGCATTTTCATATCCTTGTATTGGTTGTTGATTATCGTTTTCATAACAATCTGGTATCAGAGCTTAAGGTTGAAATTTCCGCAATTGTTATTTTTCATCATCTATTCGAAGATGTCTGGCGTCAACGTGAAAGTCAAAAAATTTATCGGATGGACCAGTTTCGATTTATGGCAGATTAAGATGCGCGCTCTAATGAAGCAGTAGGGTCTGTGGAAGCCTCTTGTTGTCAAATGGAAGGATGCGAAATTAGACGAAGATGAGGAGTTGATGAGCCTAGAAGAAAATGCGCATTTGACAATCATGCTTTGTCTTGCCGATGATGTCATCGCTGAAGTCATAGATCAAGTAAAGGCTATCGATTTGTGGTTGAAGCTCGAGAGTCTGTATATGACGAAGTCTTTGACCAAGAAGTTGCTTTTGAAGCAATAGTTATTTAGCCTCCGTACATCCGAAGGTACGCTTTTGAAAGATCATCTTGATAAACTAAATATGATATTAATGGATCTGCTTAATATCGAAGTTAAGATAGATGATGAAGATGCTGCTTTAATTCTGTTGGTATCGTTGCTGCTGCCATATGAGTTTTTTGTGGACTCGTTTATATTTAGCAAGGATACGTTGTCTTTAGATGAAGTAAAGAATGCTTTACTTACTAGAGAGGACCACCACAGGGTCACTGGTACAACAGAAAGTGGAGCGTCTGGTTTCGCTGCAACAAGGAGCAAAGGTCGAAAGCCTGGAAAGAAAAAGCCAAAGGAATTTGTCCTAAATTCTAAAGGGTCGAAGAAGTATAATTCTAGGGCAAATGACACTTGAGCTTACTGAAAGAAAATGGGACATTAGAAGCGTGATTGTCCTAGCAATAACAGTTAAAAAGGAAGGTTCAGCAGCCATAACAGTGGTTGACGATAGCTCAGAAGAAGATCTGGCCCTAGTAGCAAATGATCACACTTTTTCGAAAGGTGTGTGGGTCCTCGATTCAGGTGCTTCGTATCACATGTTTTCGAACAGGGAGTGTTTTTCAACGTATGAGTAGTTTGATGGAGGTAATGTGTCCATGACAAACAGCTCAGTCTGCAAAGTAGTTGGGATTGGCTCAATCAGGATACGAACGCACGAAGGGTTATTCTACATTTTGAATGATGTAATGCATGTTCCATCAATGACCAAGAGTTTAATATCTCTCAGAACACTGGACAACAAAGGTTTCAGTTTTCAAGGTGAAGGTGGAGTCATGTATGTTTGCAAAGATTCAAATGTAGTTCTGAAAGGTACAAAATGTGGAACTCTGTATTTTCTGGTAGGTTCAACGTTGAATGGGTTTGCTGCAGTGGCATCGTCTGCAGTTCAGAAAGAGGACATGACTAAACTATGGCACATGAAACTTAGTCACATGAGAGAAAGTGGTATGCAGATTCTGTCGAAAAGAGATCTTCTATGTGGAGATAAAGTGCAAGATTTAGTATTTTACGAACATTGTGTTTTTGGGAAACAGGCAGCAAGTTTCCAAAGGGAGTCCACTGTCCCAAGGGACACTTGATTATATCCACGCTGACTGTTGGGGTCCTTCTCAGGTTGAATCAGTTGGAGGTAGTAGGTATTTTCTGTCTATTATTGATAATTTTTCAAGAATGACTTGGATTTTCGTGATGAAACAGAAGAGTGAAGCCTTCAAGAATTTCATACAGTAGAAGGTTTTGGTGCAAAATCAAACAGAGAAGAAGATTAAGAGACTTCGAACTAATAATGGCCTTAAATTTTGCAGTTCTGAGTTTAATGAATTCTACAAAACTGAAAGGATTGTTCGACATCATACTATCAAGAACACTCCTCAACAGAATGGGGTAGCAGAACGTATGAACCGAAGTTTACTGGAGAAAGCAAGATGAATGCTCTCTAATGCTGGGTTAACTAGAAGATTTTGGGTAGAAGCAGTGAATACAATGTGCTATCTTATCAACCGTGGGCCTCATATAGGTATTGATTGTAAAACATCGTACGAGGTATGGTCTAGTAAGCCTGCAGATTACTCTTTGTTAAAAAAATTTGGCTGTAATGTTTACCATCATGTTTGTGAGGGAAAGTTAGAGCTCAGAGCCAAGAATGGTGTTTTTGTAGGTTATGGTAGCGGAGTTAAGGGATACCAAATATGGTCTCCTTCTGAGAAAAGAGTTATCCTCGACCGAAATGTTACCTTTGATGAAAACAATATATGTAACTCAATTATGCAGTCCACATTTGCAGGGAAAATTAGTGGTGTTGATAAACAAGTGGAGTTGGACTTCAGTTCTGACAGAAATGAATTACAGCACCAAGGTGGAGAATTGGATCATCATGTCGCTACAGATGAGTCAGATATGCCTAATGATCAGTCTGAGTTGCTCACTAATCAGCCAGATACTGCTACAGAAACTGATACCACTGATTGATCTTCTAGTATGGAAATTAGAAATCCGAGTATAGCTCTTAATAAAGCTAGAAGAATTGGAGTTCGAGCTCCAGTCAGATATGGTTTTAAGGATATGGTTGCTTATGCGCTGCAGGTCGTTTAAGAGGTAGATACTTATGAACCGTCTACCTATAAAGATGTTGTTTCATGCAGTGAGTCAGAGAAGTGGCTTGCTACAGTGAGTCAGACTTGGGAGTTAGTCAAACAACGAAAAGAGAAGAAGATTGTGACTTGCAAGTAGGTCTTCAAGAAAAAGGAAGGAACAGAGGGATTAAAGAATAAAGCTCGTGTAGTTGCAAGAGGGTTCACTCAGAGGGAGGGTGTTGACTATAATGAGATATTCTGACCAGTAGTCAGGCACACTTCTATAACGGTTCTACTAGCTATGGTGGCACATCAGGATTTAGAACTTGAGCAACTAGATGTGAAAACAACTTTTCTGCACTGAGAGTTGGATGAAGAGACTTATATGACCCAACTAGAGGGATTTCAGTGTTCTAGAAAAGAATATTATGTTTTTATGTTGAAGAAGTCCTTGTATGGACTAAAGCAATCTCCTAGGCAGTCGTACAAGAAGTTTGACAACTTTATGATTGAGCTCGGCTACATCAGAAGTCCGTATGCTTATTGTGTGTATCATGAGAAGTGCAAAGATGGTTCGATCATCTATCTTGTTCTGTATGTAGATGACATGCTCATAGCTGCTAAGTTGAAATCTGATATTCAGATATTGAAAGATCTGCTGAGTGCTGAGTTTGAGATAAAATATATGGGTGCTGCTCAGAAAATCTTGGGTATGAAGATCTATAGGGAAAAAGAAAAGAAAAAGCTCTTCTTATCGCAGAAGGGTTACATTCAGAAGATCTTGTCAAGATTTGGCATGTCATCAGCGAAGCCTATAGATACCCTAAGTGCTTTTAATATTCGGTTATCCTCAGAATTCGCACCGCAATCTGAAGCTGAGAAGGAATACATGTTTCACGTTCCTTATGCTAGTGCAGTTGGTAGCTTAATGTATGCTATGGCTTCCACTAGACCTGACCTCGTCCATCCTGTTAGTGTTGTCAGTCGGTATATAGGCCAACATGGAAAAGAACATTGGCAAGTTGTGAAGAGGATTTTTCGTTACCTTAGAGGTACATTAGATGTTGGTCTTTTTTATGGCAACGAGACGCAAAGCTCAGTAACTGGTTATTCTGACTCTGACTATGCTGGGGATGTTGACAGTAGAAAATCAATAACTGGTTATGTTTTCATTTTGGGTGGTTCGTTGTGAGTTGGAAGGCTACTTTGCAGCCTACGGTGACTTTGTCTACAACTGAGGAAGAGTATATGACATTGACAGAAGCTGCTAAAGAGGGAATCTGGTTGAAATGACTAGTCGGTGATCTTTGCTGCATCATGATCGCGCAGTAGTGTACTGCGATAGTTTGAGTGCTATATACCTTGCGAAGGATCAGGTTCATCATGAAAGAACTAAGTACATAGATATGTGATATCATTTTCTGCAAAATGAGAA
This sequence comes from Sechiopsis laciniata, assembly GCA_037833695.1. Lineage (NCBI taxonomy): Eukaryota > Viridiplantae > Streptophyta > Magnoliopsida > Cucurbitales > Cucurbitaceae > Sechiopsis > Sechiopsis laciniata. Next base: position 5,679 of record JBBMKA010005943.1, on the reverse strand, counting down.
AATGATAAAGGTTCTGAAAGTGGGCACTGCTGATAATCCTACCGATATGTTCACCAAGGTAGTGCCGCATGGCAAGTTCCAGCATTGCTTGGACTTGCTAAATGTTTATAATTGCCGAGGTCCATAGGGGACCATCTGAGGCAGAGAGAAGCATCTGAGTCTGTTGTACATTTGGTATACATCTTAATCTGATATTCATCTGAATCTGGAATACATTTGAGTCTGGTATGCATTTTTCGCATACATCTGGTTCGTCAGGAACATCTGGTATACTGCTGGTACAATCTGTTGCATCTGAAGGAGAGTTCAAGTCAAAGGTGAAGATTCTGTTTTAATGCTTACGCATTCTATAATAGGGTTTAATGATAGTGCATATATAAACTCGAATTAAACCCTAGCCGTATAATGACATTCATTCTGTACTGTGTATTGTTCGTTCTCCTTAATAAAACTCCGCCCCCTCTCTACCCGTGAACTAGCTAATACAAAGTTAGTGAACCAAGTAAATTCTGTGTTATTTTCTTTCTTCTCTCGCCTTTTCATATCCTCATATTGGTTGTTGATTGCCGTTTTCATAACATGGTGCATCTCGTCATTCACTTGTTATATGAATGTAAGGTTTTTGGGCTAATTAACTAAAGTTTGATGCACCCTTTTAAAAGAGGTTTAAGAACATTAAAGGATTATATTAAGAACGAAGCACTCCGAGAAGGTTGTATAGCAAAACAATAGGTTCAGAAGTGGAGAAAGAAATGATGATTAAAATCCAAACAATACACTTTTTTAAGGTTGTATGCGAGAATTCGCTTGTACCATGATTGAATATTTAAAGGAAGATCAAAGATGCAATTAATGCTAGATTGAAATTCTCAGATTTTAAAATTCAAAAAGTTTTTGTACATTGAAATGAAAAAAAATTACATACTAGTAAAGTTACATGTTATGTAAACACTGGCCTAATACGGAAAGAGTTGAATTTTGGAAGTTCCTAAAATTCATCAAATTTACAAAACGTCTAAAATACTAATAATAATATTAAGCCACTATAGAAAACCAATGAAGTATAAGAAATTAAAAATATATATAAGTTATGCAAATCCAATAGATTAAAAAAGAAACGGATATATTTGGAGCACAATTTCTAAAATAATTTATTTATAGTACCTAATTTTCTATCGGTATAGAACTTGTCGAATGATAGAATAAGTGTGATAGAACTCAACCAGTGATACAACCCTATCACTAATTGAATGTTATGGGTGATAGAACTCAATTTAGATTTTCTGCTACAAATAAATTAATTTTGATTTTGTGCTATAGTTAAAATATTTTGCCATTTTTTATTATACATCCAAAATCCCACAAAAGAAACATACCCATTCAAACACATGTTTACTTCTAAAACAATTCCAAATTAATCGAAACAACCACATTTAATTTTATTGATTTTTTTCTTCAAGGAGCAACCTAGAAACTCGAGATGCCCAAAAGTATACACACTTACAAGTCTAAAATTCAAAAACTCATGAATAAACTTAATTATAAAATTTATTATTATATTTGGAGGGCAAGTCTTATGATGATCTTGAATGCTCTTGAGTATATAGTAAGGAAAATCTTCATTTCCTCATTATCAAATTAATTATTTTTTAATTTGACAATATTTTAATGCCAAAGATTTAAATTAATAATTCATGTTTCCTATTCATAATTCATGTCACTTCTTCACATTAGTAAAATCCCTTAAAATCGCGTCTGTGGTGGTTGATGAGTGTAATTTCCATGATTCGGTTGTTTTATGAATGAGTTTGGTTTTCAAAAAAAAAAAAAACCCATTAAAATAATTGAATAATTAATTTGTTTTATTTATTTTTACCAATGACGTAAAAAATGTACCTGTAAAATCAATCAAATTGAGCAACATCAACAGTTTCCAAATAGACACAAGCAACCCAATAACCAAGCCTGACCATTTCCACTTTCCAAACAAAATAATGGAGATTTAACCATAAAGTCTTGTGTTGTATTATTTAGAAGCTTTGGACCCTTAAGAAGGGCCATGTGGCCCCACTTAGACAGATCATTGTCTCTCTCATCTTTGCCATGCTCCTCAAGTTTATCTACATTTTTTCCATTCTTTAAACTTTTGTCACAAGCACTAAATTATCATTCAACTTAAAAGTTTCAGATGTGATTTTTTTAAGTATAAATTTAGAGAGGAGAACACAAACTTTAGATTAACACCAATAAAAATAACCAATCACGCCACTGACCCATAACTTAAAATGTAATTAATTGTTCACTAAAATTCTTATTTTTTTTATAAATATCAATAATCGTGCGTTTTCGATTACAAAAAAAGATTGGCCATTCCATTGGTTGGAATTCAAACACAAATTCTCCTCTCAATATCTAGGAAAGAAATAAATAAATATAGATAAGAAACAATAAAAGCGATCTCTTTTTTTTTTTTTCTAATTGGACTCTTTCCATTTGTTTTGTTCCTATTCTTCTTTATGATAAAAAGGGTATATATATATATATATATATATATATAATTCTATAATGAACTAAAAAAAAATAAAAAAATTGTCGCTATCACAAATGTGACTGTCGGTACTGGATTTCTCATCGCGGTCGCCTTTGACAAGGTGGCTAAGAAAACTCCCTAAAAGTTAAACATTTTGGTTGACCGCTAATCTTTTTAAGACCTCCAAAATTATTAGGTTGAACAAAAAAATGTGATGTAGGATTTGAAAATATGGTTTGATGTATCTCGAAGTCTCAGTCAAATCAATAAATGGGAAAAGTTAAAAACATGTAAACAATTTTCTTGATCATTTTATTGATCGAGTATTACCAAATTTAGCAAACAGTGTTTTTTTAAAAAAAACATAAGATGATTGATCAAATTAAACCAACAATCTCGTAATTTCTAATACATTTTCTATATCAATTGAGTTATGGTTTTCTTGGATTAATTAATACACTGATGTAGGGATGAAATCAGAGTCTTTTAATTTTCGAAAACACGAATTGGAATTAAAATAATTTTCAAATTCAGAGAATTAGAGCTTCACTGAATTACATACTAAAAGTATATGCACATGTCACAAGATCTTAATTCAGAAGACAACAAAAAATTTTACAATTAAGTTCACTCATATAAAATTAATAACTATTACCTAACCTAAGACCATTTAATATATTTACCCTAAAAAGGAAATTATTGTTTCGTAGATATCTTCTAAATCCACCATTATGGATTTCTCTAGTGGCCAACAAAACTAAGATTAATCAAAAGATTATGAGTTAAACTTTTTGAAATTAAAATTCTAGACGTTTATTTGATTACCAAATATTATAGAGCCCTAAAGTTTAATTCTTTCGTTCTCTCCTCTATACAAATTGTGAGTGTACAAATTCTCTATTGGGTTTTCAATTTTAAGCAAGGAATTTATTCTTACAAATATTACAAGTGTATATTTTTTCTCTAAAAGTTAAAAGTCACTTATATGGTATCAGAGCACGTGATAGTAAGAAAAAGAGATGAAAAGAAAATCTAATTGCACTACAATGGCTAATCAAGAATTTGGCCGTGACGATTCAAATCTTCCATCAATGTGCCAACCTCATTTCCATCAAATTTGTAGAACAAAATTGCTATACTACTCCAAATCAAAGTGAGCAAATGATAGATCTAAACCAAATTCAACAAATAGAGATGAAATCAAACCAAATAAAGAAGGATGGAAATGGAGAAGAGAGACAAAGCACACCGGATTTATAGTAGTTTAGGAACGTCCCTACTCCACTATTATTGATCGATTGAGCTTATTCGATCCACCATCATCATGCCATTGATAGAATGTACAAGGGCTCTCAAAGGTGGCTAGGGTTTTTACTCTCACTCTCTAATTGCAAGAAACCTCCAAATGAAGCATATATACTAGCTTCTACACATCTCATATGATTAGTTAAAACTAACCCTTAATAAACCCAAGTTAAACATTAACTCATCTAGGGCTAATACATGATGTGTAGTTCACCTAATAACAAAATACTCTCTTGAAGTACATATCATAAAACAAAATGGCAATCAGAATTCCAGACAAAACTGGATCATAACTTTGCTCGGCTCGAGCAAATAAAAACAGTCTTCAATACTTCAAAATTCAGAACTTCAGCAGGACGGTGAACGAAATCCACCAACGACAACCAAACTTGTCTTCAAAGAACATCTTCGAAAACAGACAATCAAAACTAGACTTCAAATAGAACGTTGCCAAATAACATGGAAACAAAGCAAATGAGGTATCCCTTCTCAAAATGACATAAGCAGCTCAAAACTGTAGTCAGAATGTCCGGCCGGACTAAACTCATCAGAAACAAATCTAATTTTGAAAATCATGAAGACTAAATTCTAACTTTCATTAAACCTAGAGACTAAATTTATATTTTATCCTTTATTTTTCAATTAGATTGTTGCCAATTGCCCATTACACTTACCAGTTTTACCACAAATATTGGTTATTTTACAATTGGATTGTTGCCAATTGCACTTGGACTACTAAACAGGAAATAAGCTTTTGTTTATTGTGCATTAGTTTTTGTTTGTTAGGCTTGGGCTAGTCATCATTTTTAAAAGATGGCGACCTTTGTCCGCCGTCTTTTCTGTTGTGATTGTTTAAATCGAATAGAGCAAGGTCGCAGCTAAAAGAGATTGAAAATTACAATAATAATGAAGAGGAAGAAGAGAAAGAACAACACAAAGATTTTACGTGAAAAACCCCTAAACAAATTAGGGTAAAAACCACGGGCAAGGATAGAAGAACTTTATTACAAAAATAGGAATTGCAAACCTTCTCTCTATAAAGAAACAACAAGCTTTCTTACATGGAGAAAACACTCTCTATTTTCTATCTCACAACCTCACTTTAGTTGTGGGAAGTCTTGGATAATTTGGGATGATTTGCCAACAATGGGCATCACCTATTTACAGTACTCATGAACTTGGGCTCCAAGTATCATCCAATGGTCCAAATTTTTACTTGGTGATCAAGTAAATCATGTGGCCATGATTTTGCCAACACTTCACTTTGGATAAGAATGTATAGGAATTTCCTTAACTATTGAGTGGATTCTAGAGTTTTCTTTGGGCTTAAATTCCTTTTTATTGGGCCATAATGTTTAACAATCTCCCACTTGGAGATTTGATTGATCCATAAATAAATCTCCACACCAGTCTTTCTTCCTTGCCATCTCCATGTTGCTTATGTTTCTGCTAGGCCATTCGCCGATCGACACCAGTCAAACTTGTCAGCATTGACTGCCTTAGTCAGATAATCTACTAGGTTTTCTTTTATATGAATTTTCTACATATCCACTATTCCTTCTTCCACTTTCTCACAAACGAAGTGGTACCGCACTCGAATATGTTTTGAATTGGAATGGAAAACTGGATTCCTTGCAAGATACAAGGCACTCTGACTGTCACAATACAGAGAAATATTCTTCTGCTCGTGCCCAAATTCATCCATTAACATTTTTAACCATACTGCCTCTTTATTAGATTGTGTAGCCGCAACATACTCTGCTTCCATTGTTGATGTAGCCACAACCGATTGGAGTTTTGAAACCCAGCTTACAGCTCCGCTAGCAAGAGTGAACACATATCCG
>JBBMKA010005942.1:0-10875 GCA_037833695.1 Sechiopsis laciniata | reverse complement strand
TATATATATTTGTATATTGGTAAAGTTGAATATGGCATGCACCTGCGATCAAATCAAATGAACAATTGGGTGTCAACTTCCCGACTATAGTTCCTACGGCAGCCGGGAGCGGCGGCGCCACCGTGAGCAGCGGCCTGAAATTACGCTACGACAAGTTCAAATAATAATATTTGAATATGAAAATAAAAGTAAAAATCTCTGTCAAAATTAAAAAAGTTATTTATGACTTCATAATAACCTCCATCTTTAATAGTTAAAAATAATAATTTTTTTAAAAAAAACTCCAACTTAAAGATTGAAACCTTAATTATTATTTTTTTAATCAAGTATCTCGTAATCAAGATGTCATCAATTTAAATCTTTCTATTATTATTAAACTAAAAAAATAAAATTTATATATATAAAAAAACAAGCTTGAAAGAGTTATTCACCTTTAATGATAATTTCCTGTTTTCTTCTTGAAGGAGTTTTTCCTGAATTTCATTAAAAAGAATGTAAAAGAGTAAATATTCAAGGCCTTTAATAAAGCAATAAACATAAACAAAATAATAATTAGGTTTAAAAGACAATAATTGCATTACCTTTTCTTGTAGTTGTTGTATCTGTTCCTCATATAGCTGAGCCTACAACATCAATCCATTTGCATTTTTCAACCTTCTAAACTTCTCAAATGTTTGGTTTTGAAGAGGATCAAAGGAACAAACTTTATTTCTCATTTAAATTTGCTTAATTGTTCATCGTTTATGACAAAATTAATTCTTGCATAGACGACAACAATAAATTGAACTCATCACTTTTTAATTCCTCAAGGTCATCTTGACCACTAAAGCACTCCACAAGATTAGAGCAGAAACTAGTATCAATAAACTTGATTCCCGAAAATGAAATACAAAGCATGTTTGATAACCATTTGATTTTTTGTTTTTAGTTTTGAAATATAAACTTATTTAATTTTTTAATCAAATTCCTTACTGATTTCATCTTATGTTAAGGAAATAGGTGAATTTTAACCAAATTTTAAAACTAAAACACATGGTTGGAACTAATTTGGTTTGGTGTTTTAAAAGATAAGTAAGATGTAGAAATGAAAGTAATTAATTACAAGGTAAATTGGTTGTTCTCACATAATTTTAAAAAATAAAAGACTAAAAATAAAGTAATTATCAACCGAGGTTTAAATGATTATCAAAAAAACAATGTTGAGTTGGAAATGAACCTTTCTGGCCCTAATTTGGAACAAACTTCGCTGAAGCTGAGCATCAAGAACTTGAAGTTCATCAAGTGAACAAGAATCCAGTCCATATCCCAACAGCTTCCTATGATATATAATATTATGCATTCAAAATGTTTAATTTCCGAAAGTTTTTAGGCATAAATATTTTCCAATTGAATTGGATAAATTCACTAATAAATAAATAAATCACCGTTGAGAAAGTTGCATCAACTCGATCTTCTTAGTAAAGCTTTCAACCTCATGCCTCAAGTGCTACAAAAAAAAAAAATTAAAAAAAAAATGAAGATTTGATGAATTGATGGAACCAATGAATGATATAAATATAATCTAAGAAGAAAAAACCAACCCAATATGAAAATGATTTCAATTCAATTTCATTTATCTAATGACCCAAAAATTTGAAGCTTTGCTCCTCTAAATCTTGAGTCTCAATGACCCATCACTAGGCTGTGGTATTGAGATACATCTTAAAATCGGAAGTGAAATTGAAGGTTGGTCGAAAAAATTAAGCTTTGTCTCGAACTTGAGACCTTGAAAGGAGCACATCTCAAAGTCTATGTCTGAGTTTCATCTTTTACAAATATAATCTCTAGTAAGTTTGGAAAGACCTGTAATTGCAGTTGTCTATCCAATTTGTCATTGTTCTTCCCTTCTCTTGCACATTTTCGATAGCGATCTACAATCCTAGGCATTCTGAAACAACAATAATACAAAACATTGTTTGTAATAGCTAAAATGAACGCCCTAATAATATCAAGTACAACTTAGTAATCAAGATGTTACAGATTTGAAACCCCACCTTAAATGTTGTTGAATTAAAAAAACATTAAATGTAGGAATTTTTTTCTCTTCTAATACGCTCCAAAATGACCCAACTCTCAATGCACGAGAAACAATCATCTATCATCAACCTACATATCTTGAAAATATAAGGTCAACTATTAATTAATTTCTCAGCTTTTAAAATCCAATGTTCAATTGTAGGAAATTAGTGTAAGGTAAAATTTAATTCATAGGAATTAAGCAAAACATAGAAGTTTTACTTAAAAAGGAAAAATCTGATAAAAAGTTCCAATTAGAGTTTAGCCTTTTTCTTTCTTTTCATTCAATAATGTGTGAGATGGAGAAATTAGAACATGTAACTTATCGACTCATACGATCATGCCAACGAAAACTAGTTTTACTAGCAAGAAATAAAACTTAGTATAGGTTCAAATCATTGTTGGTGAATTTTCTTTAAAAAAAAAAAAATCTAAACAAGACATTTCCATTTTTTCATCTAGTTTCCTTCTTTAAAAAAAAAAAAAAAAAAAAACAGAATAAGGCTTCTTCTTTAAAATAGATAAATAAAGGATCCGTTCTGTAAGATTTTCGATTTTTAGCTTATCATTTTCATTTTTTCATAAAGCTTCTTCATTGAAAAAGAAATAAGAGCGCTAAAGCAAAACAAATAAAACAAAACCATAATCAATAATTATTTCTGATCTAAAATTTTGAATTAAAAAAAAAAATAACAATATGATTTTTTTTTTTTTTTTTTTTGAGAATAACAATATGAAAATTATTTATTTATTAAATACAAATTTTTTATAATTATTTATTTTAATTAATATCTTCTACATATTGTGTAGTTTGAGACATGCTTTTATTTTCATTTTATTCCAAATTCGAAACAACTTCGTAGTTTCTAAAATTTTCACTCAAATTTGAAAAGAAAAAAAAAACATTCAAATAACTTGCTTTTGTTTCCGAAAAAAGGGAGAAGATGACAGAGAAATTAACAGAAATTTAACTTAATTTTCAAAAATGGATATTGAAATAGATTTTAAAAAAAAAAACATAATTCAAATAGTTCCTCGAAGAAAGGAAAAAGAGAAAACCCTAGATAGGGTAGAGTAGATAGATTAAAGTTTCCCGAAAAATCTTGAAAAATCACAGTCAATAAAATATGAAGTACAACCCCAAATAACTCACCACAGTATATTAGGTTTCATTCAGTAATTTTTTTATATTTTATTTTTTAAAAGAGATCTTTTTTCCTATTAAAAGTTATATATATATATATATATATATATATATCAAGTCATGGATTCAATCTTAATATTTAATTAGGAAATCAATTTGAAATAAATAAAATATATTAATTAAAAAAAGAGACATGCTACTATAAAAAATTATATATTATTAATTAAAATTAATTCATGAATTATTATTTCAAACAATTACGAGTTAATTTTGTTAAAAAACATATATATCAAAATATATGTATATATTATGAAATTTTTAAAAAAATTTATACTCAATATTCATAAAAATATTTAATAAAAAATATAAGATTTAGATAAACTATCACATAGGTTTTAGATAAACGGGCACGCAGATTTTGATAACCACCGTTTATAATAAATGGTGGGACAAACACGAGTTAGATTATTATAACCAACCCGACCGTTTACATAAATGGAAGCCCAAACATACCTTTATATGTTCAATTTTTCATGAATTTATTTGAGATTTAAATAATATAGGGTAAGTTATTATATTAAAGAAGTGGACTCCAAAAGAAAGTTGATTGATGGTTTAATATAATTCAACACGATGTGAATTCAAGCCGTGAGTCATTTCATCTTAAATTAAAATTCAATTCCACTTATAAAACATTTCTCAAATTTCAAAGCGCACAAATGAGAGGAGTGTTGGTTGATATAATTGATTTATTGGTAGTTAATTAAAGAGAAAATAGTCGAGTTGCAAATAAACCGAACCGAATAATTATATTAAAAAAAAAAAAAGAGGAAGAGAAAATTAAAAAGAAATAAACTTACTCAGAGCTAGCAAATTCATAGAGACGGCCTTTTTGAGAGAAAATAATGACTGCAACTTCAGCTTCACACAGGACAGATAATTCATAAGCCTTCTTCAATAATCCATTTCTTCGCTTTGAAAATGTTACTTGTCGACTTGTCGCATTTTCAATTCTTTTCATTTCTACTTTTCCTCTCACCATTTTCTGTAAACAAATACAAAATTTAAATTTTAAAAAAAAGAAAAAAGAAAAAGCTACATGGGTTTGAATTGGAGTTCAAAAATCAATGGATTAATGCATATATCTCACCGTATAAAAAAGAAAGCTTCGAAATTTCAAGAAAAATGGCTTTAAAACTCAAAACCCAGAAACCCTAGACAGAATTAAAGGGACAAACAACGTAGGATTGAGAGAAGACCTGAAAAGGAAAGAGCTAGTTTTTCGTTACAAAAATGTCTGAAATTGAGGAAAATGGTTTGATGATTACGAGAAAATGAAAATGGAAATTGAAATGGAAGAAATAATTTGTGAAACCCTAGATAGGTTTTCACAAGAGGGATAAATTGGTAAATGATTCAAGTGTTTGCATTTATCCCTTCTTGTGCAGAGCTACAAGCTCTCTTGTTCATTCATTTATAGACTAATTTATATTCCCTTGTCCTTTTTAGTTTTAGCATCCTCTAATTAGCCACACAAAAAAGGAAAACATTCCCCAAAAAAGAAATAAAGAACAAATGGGTACTAAAAATAAAGATTCTATAGTGATAGGAAGATCAAAAGGGTTATGGACAAAGACAATAGGGAAATTACCTAAAACTATTGTAATGCCTTTCCTTTTTACTTCATCCCCTTCTTACCGGTAGCTTGAACTTTCAACAAGGTAGCATATACCAATGCCAAAAGAGGTCTTTGGTCCAATAATTCTTTTGTGTGGTACCACTGTTTGCCTTAATTGCTTAGACCCATTGTAGAGGAAGACATTTCTTTCTATGTAGGACACGTGGCAACCATTTATAGAGAGTTGGGCCATCTTTTAAGACTTTTTCTTTTTATGAATATAATACGAAAAAATAAACGAAGTATGTAGCTCTCGAAAAGTTGAACGACAAACTTAATTATGATCCCAAAAGAAAAAAACTTGTACATTGGAGGCATTATCTCATGAATCAGCTATAAATTTGTGAGATGTATGCGTATTGAGGCTAGCTCAAAAACAAGACGTCAAAAGCTAGTGAAATCCTGTTAGAAACCAAAGAGGGGCAATGCCATTCTTATCGATAATTTCAGTTGTTAGAAAAAAAAATTCTAGAAGCACGTAACCGTGTAAGGATCTTGCCGTAATGTTGGGATACAAACAAATTTGTCCAACAGTAGTTATATGAGGAAAAAATCACGGGTATATAATTGATGACAACCATCTCTATTGGTATGAGACACTTTGGGTGAAACCAAAAGAAAAGCCATGAACATTACGCTCAAAAGAGACAATATCATATTAATGTGGAGATCTAGGACATTGAGTTATCATCCTTATCAATTGGTATGAGAGTCATACTACAAATATAACTATGTCGGTAGATTGCCCTGATATAGGATAAAGACGTTTGGAGCTTAGAGACAAAATTTTGTGGTAGCTTTATCACACTGAAAGTGCTCTCTTAAGTGAAGGTGGGTTTGGTTTGGATATAAACTAGACAAGTTTACTTGGTGGTGTACTCTCAAGAGAAAAAAGAGTTAAACATATATAAAATTTGGTCTTTGAAACCAACAGTGTACTCTTATAAAAACATGAGTTAGTTTGAATATCATCTAGACGGATTAACTATTTAAGGAGAGTCTCAGTCTTTGTTTTAAGGGGAATTTGAATCTTTGGATGGATACAAACAAAGTTATTCAACGTTGATCAAATGAGGGGAGGATAATTAGTATATAAGTGATGACAATCATCTCCATCAGTATTGGGTCTTTGTGTGAAACCAATAGGAAAGTCATTGGTTAGATGAAGGGAAGATCATGGGTAGATAAGTGATGATAACCATCTCCATCGATTCGAGACTTTTGGGGTGAAACCAATAGGAAAGTCATTGGTTAGATGAGAGGAAGATCATGAATATATTAGTGATGACAACTATCTCCATCGGAATGAGACTTTTTGGATGAAACCAAAAGGAAAGTCACGAGGATTATGACCAAAGTGGACAATATCATATCAATGTCGAGATTTAGGTTAAGTTGTTATCTTTAACACATTAAACACGCGAAAATTGAATCTAGAGCGTCCTCGAAAACCCTAGGTCCTAATGAATGCACACGCTGAAGGACGAAGATGAGGTTGCTGGTGAGGCAATCAAACCATTGAGCCTCTCTCCTCAGTTGTCTATATATGTTGTAATGGTCGTACGTTGAGGAATAAAAAGATCCCATGATTGAGATAAGGAGAGAATATAGTCGCCAATACTTTTGGGGTTGTCAGAGGTCCCATCAGACGTGGGTGAACGACGCCGAAGGAAATAGAGGGTTCGTCGGTTTAAAGGTCTTCTTTTTTTTTTTGAGTGCAAGTTGGGGGAAGGAGGATTACAAATACCGATTCCAGAGATCAAACCTGTGACCATGGAGTGGAAATGGATTAACATCAAACCAGATAACTAATCACGCCACCGACCCATTCAAAAATGGTTTAAAGGGTTTGATTAAGAGAGATTTAGTGGGAGAAATAAAGAGAGGAAAATGATAAAAATAAATTATATGGATTATATTGTTTAAAAAAAACTATGGTGGTAACCAATATATAATACAAATTTTGCATGAATGAAAAGAAAATTCTAAACCCTAAATTGGATTTGGGGGATGGTTGAATTATTACAAATCGTTGGTTATTATAATAGATGAGTCATTGAAACATGGGAGGTTATAATAGCCTGCATTTTGAGCATGTTATTATTACATAAATGCATGTCACCACTTATTTATAAATTAATTTTCTATAAATTTTTGTGCAAATTAGATATTGTAGGATCAGATGGTTTATCTCATGAGAATAATGGAAGTGTACAAAAATCGATCCCGACACTCACATATATTAAATAAAAATAATAACATAGGATATCATAATCAGTATTTAGACTGCAAGCTATTATAATATGTAATTATTTTAATAGAGAATCATAACATGGGTGGAAGGATTATTATATAGTTTGAATGAATGGTTATAAACCAATTAATCCACTAGTTTACTAAGGTCAATAAAACCTATTGGTTTTTTTTTTTTAAACATTTTTACAATTTTTATTGTGTAATGTTATTTTAAAATTTTATAAATTTAATAAACGACATTCTTACGGTTAAAAACTTGTTGGTTAAAGTTGGCATCTAACATGTGTTACTCTATGTCTTTAATTCATGCTACTTTTGTTATTTTCCCACGCTTAACTTTATATTTTAGAGAGAGAATTTCAAAATTAAAAAAATAAAAACATAAAAAAATAGCCAATTGATCTTAAAATGCGCAAGAAGTACTAAAGAATGGAGGAAAAAGCTAACTTGCCTAGGAGGATAAGGATGCGGTGTTATCTTACCGTTACAGATAGCTTTTTTTTTAATAAGAAACAATTTCTTTATAAGTATCATACGATACGGAGAACTTTCAAACCTTTTTTTACTGAAAGAACAAAGGTGAGACGTTGTAATGAAGTAATTTACATGTGTATGTGGTTTTAATGGAGTATCTTTTTTAAAAAAGATATCTTTTAAGTGTTCTAATATTTCGTAAATTTATGTACAAGGTCACACTCAATGTTGCGAGTTGTCTTACTCCACCCTTGTCGCTACTCTAAAGTATGCAACTTTCTTCTTATTTGCAAGATCAACATCTTGACACTTACCTTTGGCTTCTTGATATTGCTTATTCCCCGATAAACTCAAGTTTTCTCTAGGTCAATTGTGTGCTAGGTAATGCATTTAGCGTTTCTAAACACCTTTTCCAAGCTTTCTTTGATCAAATCCTTACAATAATCGAGTCGTAACAATTTTTAGTTACATTGTAACGAGGAGAGACTAGAATTCGTGTTTTTTCTTCGAGAGGTCGATCTAGTCCAATTGTAAGGATTGCGAGGTTCTATTTTTTATACAAATTTATTTGTTTATTTGAGCATTCGCTTATTCTTGCTTTGATTCTTATGCGTGTTTTCATTGATTGAATTGGTGTCTCAAATGTATGGGTTGCTTGTAAGTCTTGTTATGCATGAAATGTGTGATTCATATTTGTCATAAATTAATCCTTGATTTTAGTAGTAATAAGCTTGTCTCATATATTTGTATGTTTTTTCTTTTTTTTGAAAAATTGTCTCATATGTATATTTCTGTGGCTTTTCAATGAAGTTTGCACAATAACCTCTAAGATCAAAGAAACGTTCGAAAAAAAAAAAGTGGACTAAATGCTTAGATGATTGATAAATTTTGGTAAGCTCGGGATCAATATTGAAATTAGATGACGATCACACATTTGAACCGGAAACTTTGGTAAGATGCTCTTTTTCTTTCTTTATTTTATTTGCTTTCACTTTATTTTACTTTAACTATAATAATAATAATTATAATAATAATAATAAAAAATTGAAAAAATATATATATTTTACTTTTACTAACAAAACCCAAAAGTGCCCCTGGAAACTAAGGGTATGTTTGGATCAAGAAGAATTTAACGTTTTGAATATGATGTTTGAATGAGTAGTTTAAATGTGTTGTTTGAATGAATAGTTGTACAAAGACCATGTTTCATTTGAAGGAAGAGTTGTAGAAAAACAATGTTTGGATAGATGCATTTGGATGAGTGGTTGTATGAAAATCTAGGACCGTAGAAAAAAGTTATTGTTTTATAAGAAAACTTTGTTTGGATAAATATGTTTGGAGGAAGAGTTGGAATGAGGGGTTGGAGGAAGTTTTGTCTATTCAAAACAAATAGGAGATAAGTTTTAATCCACATTCCTTTCCCTCATCTTCTCCCTTGTAGAGGCACGACTTAATAGTATTGATTCTCTTGGGTTTAATAGGCTTTGATCCCAATTTTATTTTATATCCATGAATATTTAATTAATTTTGAAGTAAAAACTCATATTAACAAATATGGTATCAGAGTTTCATGTGAATTATTGCTCCCCCAAATTCATATTTGACCCAAGTGGATAGTTTGGACCCACCCAAACGGGAATAAGGGTATTAGATCTCAAATTAAAATTTTGGATCCGACCCAAGTGAGTAAGTTAAAGTGGGTATTTCGATCCACAAATTTAGATATATTCTAAATCCAAGATGACTTTTCTTATATGACATCATTGGAAAAGTGAGGAGTCTTTAACATATTTATAAGAAATATGAGTTACTTCCTTCAATGTGAATTGATTTGGAACTAGAACCTCATATTAGCTAATAGATATCATACTAAATAGAAAAAGTTAGGACCAAACAATGGTAGTTTAACAAAAAAAGTATTTTGGATAAAATATAAGTTTAGTCCCTATATATGGTTGGAAGAAAGTTAAAGTTTAGTTTTCATGGTTTAAAAAACTAGACTTGAGTCTTCGTGGTTTGAAAGAATTATAGAATTTAGTACACATGATTTTAAAAACTAAAATTTAGTTCTTATAATTTGATAAAATTTAAAAATTTGTCGTTTCAAATCATTAGCAAACTAAGTACTTGAAAATTAGTTATTTGTATGTCAATAATGAAATTATGAGTTAAGTAACTAATATAACAAAAAAAAATCATATAATTTATTTATGAATAGTTAGCTTCCATGTATGTAATACACTAATGATTACGTACGATAAAAATTATATTTTAGATTTTTCTAAAATTATAGGGACTAAATTTTAACTTTTGTTCAAATCAGAGAAATTAAATTATAATTTTTTTCAAATCATAAAGACTGAACTCTAATTTTCTTCAAATCATAAGGATTAAACTTATATTTTATCATGATATTTTTTTATAATTAAGCCTCAAATCCTCGTCACTTCTTCTTTTAAAAATTTTACTAAATTAGTCAAATTCAGAAAATAATTATAAATATAATTGCTTTTAAAAAAAATTTAGCAATCATAATCATAGATACTAATAATAATACGATATTAATAATGTATAATACTATATTAATATATAATACTGGATTAATAATACATAATAATATTTTAATAATATATACCATATTAATGTAAATAATACTGTATTAAATCGTATTTATGAATATACATACAAATATTTTTAAATTTAACCATATTTATAATTATTATTATTATTATTATTTTGTTAGAAATAAGCTAGCCACTACAATTTTCTTTTTTTTTTTATTATTAAGAAAAAAAATGTTATTTGAGCGAAAAGTATGTGGGCCGGGCGTGCTGGGCCTGCGTGCGTACGGCGGAATTGAAAGTTTCGTAAAGTTAATATTCCGTACAGTTCTGTGGACTGCTATCTAATCATATATCGACACGCGCACACGCTATCATTTACCCATCGCCTTCAAGTTGTCAACCTTTTATTTTAATTTAATTTCTTTTTCTTCTTCTTTTTGCTTTTTCTTTTCTATTTTATTTTTGCTTTTTCTATTTCGTTTTTTACTCTTATTTTATTAATACAAACAAATAACAAAACCCAAGTTTAAAAAAAAAAGTAATAAAATATAACAAACTGAGCTCGATCATGGAAATTCTTTTTTTTTTTAACACACAAAAAAAAAAATCTAAAGTTGGATACATATGATATATTTTATTTATATCTTGAAAAATCAAACATTAAAAAAAAAAGTTATCAGCCAACAAGAGCACCAACTTAGTGA
>JBBMKA010005941.1:0-10876 GCA_037833695.1 Sechiopsis laciniata | reverse complement strand
AACAATGGTACCTCTAAACCTTATATACAGGAGATAAGGAAAGGGAAAGTGGTGACTAAGCACCAGGGTACTCCACACAGGCTCCACATAGGAATTTAAAAGCCTAAACTAATAGATGGAATTAAAATAGTAAAAAACATCTAATTTTAACATTGTCTTTAATGTCTAGTGCGTAATGGCTGTTGGGTCAAAAGTTTGTCTTTTGTTCAAACCTTAAATCAGACCTTAAGAGAATAACTCCACTACTTTCACACGAACATGGAAAGAGTGAATTCCATCTTGTGATGTTCCATTACCAACTATTCACTATGACATTCTCCAATATTTGAGGCTTATTGAATCAGCGTTATTGGCTATTCTTACTCATGCACATCAAAAGATGTTTTCACTAGCAGAAGTTCAGAACTCACTTAGAATTAACATCAGATCTTAGGCTATACACGGGATGAGTTGGGTAGGGTTAAGGGTAACTTTTTTACCAACCAAAAAATTTGGGTTGATCACTTTTTTTACTCAACACAACCCAATTAGAGAAACATCCATGAAAAACATACTCAATGAAGTAACTCTTGTTGGTGCTCCACTCACAAACGATAAATTCTAGTCTACTTCTATTTCTAAGAAGGTTATAATTCACATATGGTCGATCATTCAAGGAGGCCTAAACTGTAGAAACTAAAATGTGAATAACAAAAACAATAAACACAATCGCGCTAGCTTTTCACTTTGTGGATCGGAGAGACAAGGTACAGAACAAAAATTTCTCTACAAAATACTTTTCTTTATTTCTCTATAACTTTCTCTTGAGCTTTACGCTTGCTCTTTCTTACACTTCTTCATTTCACAATGAAATAAGCCACATATTTATAGCCCTATTACAACTTGGTCTCCAAGTTCTTACCAAAAACATTTTCCCACTAATTGCTTAATTAGCTCCTAAATTGACAACCCATTAATTCCTTAATTGACAACCCATTGCAACATTTTAATTACATCATTAAAGTTTATTCAACAAAAATCCTCCATAAACTTAAATGCTTTTACCATCTTCCATGCCAATCATCTTCTTGAATTTGTCGAACAATACTTTCGGCAATGACTTTGTGAAGATATTCGCAACTTGATTCTGACTCATTTCAACGCCTTCTAATGTGAATAAACCGGCTCCTCCATAAACCGACTAACATTTCCAACACTTAATGTGAGATCCGTTCTCACAACGGGAGCAAAGACTTCATCATAGTCAATTTCCGCTTTCTAGTTGTATCCCTTTGCAACAAGTCTTACCTTATAGCGCTCTATCTTTCCTCGAGCATTCATCTTTTTCTTGAACACCCACTTTAAACCAATCCACTGACTTACATTCGATAATTCTGTCAGTTTCCATGTGTCAATGCGCTAAATCGCATTGATCTCTTCATCCATGGCGGTTCGCCACTTCTTGTCTCGTGCTTCATGAAAGCCAATACATTCAGCATATGCTAAAAGACATACAAGATGTACCTCATCTGTCGCATCGTACAAATCTTGCAAACTCTGCATTCTAGGTTGTTGCGGTTCATCTTCAACTTCAGTTGTCTCAGAATCTCTTGGCATACTCGTTGATGCAACGACTGGTAATTGTCCAACTTTGATGCTAACTTCCATCAAATTTTTTCAGTCCCATTCGCTCGCTTCATTAATTTGCACATCCCGACTCACCATCACCTTCTTACTTACTGGGTCAAGTAGATTGTACCCGTTTGTTTTCTCATCATAGCCAATGAAAACATACTTCTAGCTCTTGTCTTCAAGCTTCGTTCTTCGCTGATCTAGTATGTGTGCATAAGCCACACTTCCAAATACTCTTAGATGTGATACTATCGGCTTCTGTCCGCTCTATGCCTCTTGCGGTGTCTGATCATGCAACTTTGCATAAATTGTGCATTGCACTAGTTTTGCCCAAAATTCCTTTGGCATCCTTTTGCTCTTCATCATTGCTCGAACCATGTCAAGAATGGTTCTATTTTTCATCTCAGCCACACCATTTTGTTGAGGAGTGTATGGTGCGGTTAGGAATCGCCTTATGTCATGCTTCTCGTAATACTCCATGAAAGCCATCGAAGTATATTTTCCACCTCTATCAGATCTCGATAAGATATGCCATTACATGAAAAAATGGAACCAAACTGTATAGTTGTTGACAACATCGTGTTATAATTTTGTTTTTGATGTTATATATGAAAATGAGAATTTTTAACAGAGTTTCATTAAAGAAGGTCGACATATTGACTAAAGTATAATGACGCAATCTAAGTAGAATTATACTCACTTTCAAAAAATAAAGTTTTAGATATGTAGTTCATACACCTGAAGATATAAAACATGTTGAATGCAAATGAGTATTTGTTTGTAAAAAAAAAAGGGTCATGAGATAAAAACAAGACTTGATACACAAAAATTATCGTAAAGGCCTGTTATTGATTATGATGAGTGTATTCTTCCGTGGTAGATGCAATGATTAACATCAAGATATCTAATTGTCCTGACATGTATAAAAAGAACATCTTATGGATATAATTTTTAAAGAATCATAGTCAGGATTTGTTAATACTATTTATGTTTATATTGTTGATATAAATATAATAGAAACTCTTGAAGCGCTTCTTAAGTCAATAGAATATATTATGAAAGAATTTGAGATGAAAGATCTCGAAAATTAAGTGTTGCATTGACTTTCAAATTAAATATTTAGCAGATAGAATATTTAAACATCAATTATTTCATAAATTCTTTTATATCGAGATTTTACATATAGAAAAATCTATCTATTGAACATTCGAATGATAGTTTGTAACTTCATATAAATAACAATATCTTTCGTGCTCGAGAAGATATTGAATAAAATCTTGGTCCCTGAAGTGTCATATCTTATTACAATAAATGCACTTATGTTATAACAAATTGAACTTTGATCTAATTAGTTATGGAGAAATGAGAAATTTATTTGATTCTCACAAAGCTAGATTTGAAACTAATTATCTATTCACATGTGAAAGAACTCTAATATCATGAAGATTCGTTAAACATTCGTATTTATAAAAGGCATTGATTACTATAACAGTCAACAAGTTAAGTATGCCATCGGAATGCAAACTTTATTTTTATCAAGTGGTGTTTCTATGACGAGGAGAAAGTAATGCACTCTTTTTCCCTTGACTAAAGTTTTTTCACAATGGATTTTCCTAGCAAGGTTTTTAATGAGGCAATACTTGTTAAGATATATAAACTTATATATAATGGATACTTAAGGGGGGAGTGTTATGAACTATTATTATAGGTATCCATTTTAGGAATGATATATCACTCCAGTCTCTCACTAATTAGTTATTTGCCACTACTCACATTACTTTTTGTTTAGCTTATGACAATATGGTTGTAACCTACACTTTGTAAACACTATAAATTAGTGTTGTGAGATCATTTGTAAATACACCAATCTCAATAAAGTTCTCTCTACTCTTCTCTAAACTGTGTTCTTCACTTTATTTACGTTTATTTACTTATGTTTCATTCTCATTTTTAGTTTTATAAAAAAACCAACTACTTTTTTATTGATTACTTTTTTATTAAACAAAATTCATTACTTTTTCATCTCAAAAATAAAAAAATAAAAAAACTCATTTACTTTCTTTTTTTTCTTTTATCATCTCACATGAAACTCTTCAAATTATTTGTTTTTAATTTATGATTTGATTTTTAATTATACTTGATTATGATTTGAATATTATTATATATACTTTTTTTTTTTACATACTTGTGTTATTTTCAATTATACTTTTTATAGGCTCATTTGATTTGAATAAGCCTTCTAAAATAATAACAACAATAATTAAACATAAATATTATATTAAATGTTACACCATACTTATCTTTATGAAAAGCCCCTAGAAGGTGTTTTTAAGAAACATAAATATTATTTCTAAAATATATATATATTAATATTATTAAATAAAAAAAAAACTGAGTCATACACAGAATTGGGTTGAATCATTAATAATAATGTATTTATAGATTAAAATCTTATCTTATTGCCCATAAGTTTGTGTCTTAATAGATTTTTTTTTTTTTTTTTTTTGCCTCTTTTACCCTATGATGATTTTATAATTTTGAATATACCTCCATTAATTATTTTGCTTTTTTTAATTTTTTAATTTTGAAGTAGAAGAAATAGATGACAATGAATTATGATTGATCAAATAAAAAACTTACATTACAGCGAAAAACTGAAGGGGATCTATGTGTCTTAATTTATTTTTTTTCAAGTTTCAATAAGTTAGAATCCAAATTCTTTCTTTGTTCTTAGTTTTTTTGTTAATATCCTATCATATATTTTACCAAATATAATTATTAATAGTTATTTAAAAGTATTAACTAATTTTATGGGTTGTTAACGATTTTGAGTAATAATTTTTTTTTCCATATTTAATTTTAATTATTTCTAATAATAATAGTACATTAATTTTTTAAGGTCAATAATAACACATTTATAATTAAATGTTAAAACTTCTCGATTATTATTTATTTTTTTGTACAATAATACTTTTATGCTTAAAAGTAAAAAATATTTGATTATTATTATTATTTTAGCAAAGATCAAGAAAATTAAAAAAAAAAAAAAAAAACAATGGATACATATATTATTAGCATTATTAAGAAAAAAGAAAATAAAAACGTACACATGTAATCAATTTACGTTTTTCTCCACGCATTATATTTTACTTTTTTTTTTTTTTTTTTTAACACTATACTAAGCATCAACTTTTTTTTGAAATATTATACTCAGATTCAACTAAATACTTGAAAATATAAAAATAAATTATGTAACAATCTGTTCGCAAGATTCACACGTGTCTTTTTAATTCGTATTTTAATTGAATGAATAATGGTCTGAAGGATCCCCAGCTTCGCTTAAGCGAACGTTACTTTAACAATGACAAAGTGTGTGAGTCTCTACAAATGCGCAAGTATCCGCAGTCGAGTTATAGCAAGTTTTAATGTAAGTAAAGGTCATTCTCCTCAGAGATTTTTAGTGCATTTAAAGCCCGGTTCATGCAAGAGTCAAGGTCACCAAGTTGTTGAAGGGAAATGGCTATTGGTTGCGTTTGATTAAGCGAAATAACAAGTAATAAGTAATAAGTAACAAGAGTAGATGAAATATCAGAAGGGCAAGGGGTTTCAGGGATTCGCTCAAACGAAGTAACTAGCGAAGGCAAACACTAACAGATATCCCTTTGGTTCTCTCGAACACAGACACTCGACTCTCTCAAGCACTTAGTTCGATTCTCTCGAATCTCAACAACAATCTTATCAAGTTAGCACTAGGCGAACCTTATGTCTAAGGGTTCTTTAATTCGCAAGCAATCTTATCTCTAAGCAAGCTCGATAGTCCTAATGTTATGCATGCAAGTTCGCTCGATCTTAACTCTCTTGAATTAACACTGACTTCATACAAAGGGTTGTTAATGCAATGTAGGTTACTTGAAAACGACATGCACAATACGTTCTGTTCGCTAACTACTTCACAATTTCCGAAGTCCCTTACTTCCCCAAACCTCCCGATAACAAGTTTAGCTACTCATGGCAAACAAAAGCAAACTTAAAACGAATGAAGAGGTAAATGGCATGTTGAAAACAAGTAAAAGTAAACGGAAATGAAAAGTAGAGTTCAGAAAATTCCTGCAATTTGAACACTGAAATATTCCAGCAAATCTCCGGTTACAAAACACTAAGCTATTGTCTGGAAAACAAGGAAACTACAGCTACATCTAACAACAAAGCCCAGGAAAATTGCTTGAGGCTGGAAACTTCTACTGAAAACTCAACGGAAGTAAAAACTTGATCGGACTGGAAGATAATGGAAACAAGAGCTCTTGGACGTAATAATGGTCGATGCTGGATTTGAGGAAAACTCTCACCCTATATAGGCCTTCCAACAATTCGCTGCTACATCTGTTCCACGATCCTCCTCCGCAAAAAGCTGCTCCGTGATCCACTTTGTCGGACGCGTCAGAACCGACAAGATTTAACTGTGGAGATGAGCTTGGGAATCACGGATTGTTGCCACATATCCTTGGGAGAGGTATTTTCCTTCTTCTCGATCGTCTGCTTTATTAAGCTCTCCCTGCTACGAACACTAGCTGGCTTCTTGAGATCGTTTAAAGGTTTTTCGCTTTGCTGGAGCGGATTATTTCTCTCTGTTCCTTTGCTTTTCTCAATTCGATCTGCCGAAATTTCCTGCAACAAAATACCAGCATCAATTCTTTTTATAAACTTAGAAATAATTCTATTCAATTACGCATGCTTCACTGCATTTAACTTCTAAATTTTATTTCTAGCAGGCTTTTACTTGATATTTCGCTATAAGCTTCGCTTTAGTCTGCGGGAACGAACTTCTCTACTTAATCGGTTTATTTCAACATTCCTTTTTTTACAATTATCTTAATTTAAGCTACTTTAACTCTCAATTTTTTAGAGTTATCACAATCATAAGAATGTAACACTCCTAAATTTATAATGTTTTTTAAGAGATTAATCAATTAATCAATCAAGCAAATTATTTACCTACCTACTATGAGGATTTTCCCTTTCAACCTTTTTAATCATTATTGATTGTGATTTTTGTGGGTGTGGTACTAAAATAGTTATATTTCTTTTCAAATTAATATGCAAAACAACAATAAAAGCTAAAAATACAAAAGAGTTATTTTGGGTTGGCATTAAAACAACTTTAATTGCATAGGGTTTTAATTTCTTAAAAAGTAAACTCATTATTAGTATTTAAAAGAAAATTTAAAACCTTTTCCTTTCATTAAATCACCCTTAGCTACCAGCCCATCCTCTCTCTTTCCACCTCTCTCTTTTTGGCAACTGCACCATCCTCTCTCTTACATGCGTCAGCCATCCCAGCAGCACTCTCCTTCCATCTGAGTCGTCCGTTCAGCGCTTGCTTCACTGCCATCAGATCGTTTAAGATCCCACCACGTTTCGTGCACCACTTGGTCACCTCCCACTCGCACCAGCTCACGTGGATCGATCACTTCACCTCGTTGGTTCTCCGTCTAGCATCACAAAAGCTCGCCGCTGTTGATGTCAAGTTTCTCGGTCGAATAGTCTTCCCGACAATTTCATCTCATTCTAGCATTTCCCCTATCGCTGCAAGTCGTTCCCAGTGCCGTCTTCTTGTCCGTGAACTCACTCGGCCGCAGCTCGTGGTTCGTTTCAAAGACGCGACAATTTTTTTCTCCAGCGTGTGTCCCTGGAGCTAATCCTCTTCGATTCCACTCGTCATTGGTAAGCTTTTTCTCTTTAGAGCTTGTTTTCGATCTTCGGCAGCCATTAATGACATTTTTTGGGGAATAGGATTTAAACCTGTTTCTTCTTCGTAGTTTAACGATGATAGGGAAGCCTGCTCGCTATTCCGAGACTAGATCCGTGACCATGAAAGCGAGACGAAGAAAAAGAGGTAAGATTCGTGTAGTTTGGTGGTGACGCGCTGCTGCACTCTGGTGACGCATCGCCCGCTCAGTTTTCTGCTCCCATTCTCGTGGTGAGCTCTGTTTTGGCTAATTCTACTTCATTTTTCTATATTATTGAATTTTATTCGGATTCATCGGTTAGGAAACTCCTAGGAATTTGATGTTTGGCTCGTAGTTTAGCTTGGTGGTTCAGTCGAGATGTCGGGAAGGTAAATAGTTCTATTGTGATTCGGGTTTGTGGCTTAAAAGTATGTGATTAGGAGCTTCTTAGAATTTACGAGAATTGGATGCTTTATGACTTATTACATGTTGGTTGTGATTGAAACCCCTCGTTTGATTAGCTATACTCGTGATAATATAAGATCATAGTGTTATATCCTAAATTATAATATGCCCTTGTTCGCTGTGCCCATGTTAGAATTCATATCTCCTTGATTGCATCTTTTGCTTATGTCCTTGTGAGGTATGATATCTACTTGATTTAATCGACTGTTCATTGTGACCGATCGCCTAGGATAATGCATTGAGAGATCGCATTGAAATGCCCATGATGGATTGAATTGATGCTTGTTCATTCAACTATGTGACATGAAAAGATATTGACTGGAATGCCCCCAATGTGTTAGGAAGCTCATGAATGGATATATATGTTTCGTTGATGCTTGTTTCATCTATGGTTGGTTGTGCTCACGTTGAATGATTATATGCTCGATTCATCTATGTTTGATTGTATACGTGCTATAATGATTATATGTTTGGTTTCTCTATTATGCCCACCAAAGGGTTTGCTTGAAGCGATCTATTATCATGAAACCTAGTTTGGATTGATTATGTTCGGCATTAGAAAATTAGGCTCGATTATCGTGCTAACCACATAGAGGAGCAGTTAGATCTCCCCTTTAAGACTCGTGTTACGTGATCAATATCGTGTTAATGATATGATTCTCTAGTGCCCCTTAGGAATCGAGCGAGGATATGGAACCTCTGTGCTTCGAGACACGTGGCTAGGCTACACTAACCTATGAGTTGACATTGACATCCGACCAAGATGGTCGAAAGGAATCCACGTGTCACATTGTATGTGGGAGAATGAGTTCCTCAATTGTTGAGCACACGTCACGGGTTGCACCAAGCCTCGGGGTTGGCAGTTGCACCAGCCTGAGTTAGGCTGGACCTCGTGTGACTCTAGGGCTAGTTATATCTCTTGTGTTATACTCGTGGAACCTCATATGCTTTAGGCATGGTTTCACTTATTTTGTAGTACGTGAGAATGAGAGCCAGTCATAACTCTTTTGACCCTGACACCTACGACAACGACCCAGTACATGAGAATGGGAGTCGCTCATGACTCACTTGGCTCCGACACCTATTGAAAGAGGCCAATGGGTCAGATAATGGCGTGAATGGATACCTGTTGGTGAGCCTGCATGCTTTTTAGGATGTTGTCTGCAAGCAGATTGACCGACGATGTGTAACTCGTTCCAAAATGACTATGTAATTCAATGTATTAGTGTAGCTTCGAATCACTACGCTCAAGTATACGCGGTCAGTATGTAGCAAGGAATAAGTAAATTATCGATCTTCACAAGGATTGAGGTCTAGAATTATTCTTACTAGATTAAGAGTTATGCAAATAAATAAAAAGCATGAAATTGATGGTTGATTGAGTTTTTCTTCTAAGACTCTAAATTAACAGTAAATTAACGAGCATAGGTGACAAAAGTGGATATAGACAATGCTGAATATGTAATAATGGTAAATAGACCCCACACTTTCCTGTCTTGATAAGTGTTTTTCGCATTCAGTGATTTGTAACTAACCCTGCTTCCGCAGCAGTTACTGATACTAGACTTGGGCGACGCGTGAGATAGTAAGGTTATTCCTAACTCCTCAAATCATGCAAGAGATCTCACGATGAACCTATCGTAACATACTGGGCCTGCCTACAGCTCTCTCTTCCGAGTTTACTGAAGGTTAGCAAGTGGATAGCTAGTCGACGCATGCTTAGAAAATTAATTACAGCAGTATAAAAACTAAGAACCTACAACAACAACATGCATTCTACATAAGAATTATCACCGTGGCTCCTATCTAACAAGACATAGAAAAGATCAACAAATAATAAGGGAAATTTAAATATCTCATCACTAAAATTCCAAACATTTCTACAATCTTTTCATAACTAATAAAATACTAAAACAATAGATAGGAATTGGCGCAGTTGTGAAGTGTGCAGATTCCTTATCATCGGCTCCTGCGAACACCACCAATTCTGGTTCACGTAGATTGGTTGTTAGCCAACCTACTAGTTCTGGCCACCTTCACCAGCTCACCGATTGCAGCCTCTTTCTTGCTATTTATAGAGTTGATTTGCTTGGATAACAAGTTTGGGTGAGTTGGAAGATCTTCATCAATACAGGATTCCTTGATTTCCAGTGGAAATTCTTGATTACGCCAAATTGATTGCTTGATTGATTTGTCCGTTCTTTCCTTATTTGTTTAGTTCTGCGATTGCCTTATAATTACATCGTGTTTGAGTTTCGCTGTTCGCATTGAATTGTTCCTTAGCCTCTAAGTTCCACATTTCCTTTATTGAATCGCATTAAGCATAGTTTATTCACTTAAAATGTGATGCTGAGCCTAAAGTGCGTTAAATGATGAATGCATATGATTTCTATAGTTTTACTCGCATTGAGTCTTTTATGGCTCGATTATTTCCCTTGAACCTTAGAAAATTACATAATAAACTAGCTTAAATTATACTCTATTTAAGAGGTATCAAACCCCCAAATCATTGCTTGTCCCAAGTAATGCTTGATCTAACTATTAGCATTTTCCTTTTCTAAGTCAGCCTTCTCCTTTTAAGAATAACTCTAGCAGGTCATATCAGATATCTTAATCTTAGCATAATTTTTCTTCCTCTATCAGTTTTCAAACTTTCCCAAAGATTCAAGTTCGCTTTCAAAATCCTCCTTATCATGACTGGTAGATTTTTCCTCATTACAAATATTTCCTATCGCTCAATTTATTGTACTCAACTACTTCTATAACTAAGGTTGGCCAATGTATTTTGCCAAGACTGCTATTTAGGTCGCCCGATCCCTCAAGGATTTCTGCTTGTGCTTTATGCATTCCTCTTGGATTACACTCGTATCTACAATTTCGTAGTTCTTAGAATGATTTGCTTGATCATAAAGCATTTCATCTAAGAAAAAGAATTTAAGCTTGCGCTTTGTAGACAGCGGAGTACTCGGAGAATTCCTACGGCTATTCACTTTTTTCTGTCTTTATTTTGCCCAAAATGGGTTGATCTTTATTTTGCACAATACTTTTTTTTAAGCTATTAGCTTCTCACTTTT
>JBBMKA010005939.1:0-10879 GCA_037833695.1 Sechiopsis laciniata | reverse complement strand
TAATTCGAGTTTATATATGCACTCTCATTAAACCCTATTACAGAATGCGTAAGCATTAAAACAGAATGCGGATGCGCAAACACATGTGGAACGCATTGCAGCAATCGTAGGGCATTGGTGCGTTCAAGGCATATCTCGACAATTCTCTACCTTGACCCGAACTCTCCTTTAGATTCAACAGATTGTACCAACAGTATACCAGATGTATGCCAAATGCATACCAGACTTAGATGTATTCCAGATTCAGATGTATAATAGATTCAGATGAATACCAAAACAGATGTATATCAGACGCACATCAAACTCAGATGCTTCTCTCTGCCTCAGATGGCGATCATGGTGCAAACCAAGATCATCGACTAGTCCTTTCAACTAGATTCTCTCTTTAGTAGCTTCTGTCAATGTCATATACTCTACCTCAGTTATAAACAAAGTCATTGTAGGTTGGAAAGTAGCCTTCCAACTCACAACAAAACCACCCAAAGTGAAAACATAACTAGTCATTGAACTTCTACTGTCAACATCCCCAACATAGTCAGAGTCAGAATAACCTGTCACTAAGCATTGTGTCTCGTTCCCATAAACAAGACCAACATCAGATGTACCTCTAAGGTGACAAAAAATCCTCTTCACAGCCTGCCAGTGTTCTTTTCCAGGTTGGCCCATATACCGACTGACAACACTAACAGCATGGGTGAGGTCAGGTCT
The DNA here is from genome assembly GCA_037833695.1 of Sechiopsis laciniata. Lineage (NCBI taxonomy): Eukaryota > Viridiplantae > Streptophyta > Magnoliopsida > Cucurbitales > Cucurbitaceae > Sechiopsis > Sechiopsis laciniata. The sequence continues at coordinate 10,171 of JBBMKA010005939.1, read as the reverse complement.
AGTGCAAACCATAACATACATTAAGCTACCAACTGCACTAGCATAAGGAAGACGGGACATGTATTCCTTCTCAGATTCAGATTGCAGTGCAAATTCCCATGATAACTGAATATTAACAACACTTGAGGTATCTATAGGCTTCGTTGATGACATACAAAACCTTGACAAAATATTTTGAATGTAACCCTGTTGTGACAAGAAGAGCTTCTTCTTTTCTCTTTCCCTATAAATCTCCATACCCAAGATTTTCTTAGCAGCACCCATATCTTTCATCTCAAACTCAGCACTCAGGAGGTCTTTCAACCTCTGAATATCGGATTTCAACTTAGCAGCTATGAGCATGTCATCTACATACAGAACCAGATAGATGATCGAACCATCTTTGCACTTGTCAACAATCATATGGACTTTTGTTGTAGCCGAGCTCTATTATAAAGTTGTCAAACTTCTTGTACCACTTCCTTGGAGATTGCTTCAGTCCATACAAGGACTTCTTTAGCATGCAAACATAGTCTTCTTCAGCGAGACCCCCAACTAGTAATCGCAGGACATTGGTGCGTTCAAGGCATGTCTCAACAACCACATTTGATAAAAGACCGTTATTCAATTGTTAAACTAAGTTGAGCTAAACATTAGACTAAACTAAAAAAAAATGCTAGACTTAAATGTCTGAAAGACTATGAGTGAAGACAGACCCATTGCAGTTAAACACATCGTAGAGACAAAGTTTGGTCTACCCACATGACGTTGAGGATCCTCCATCAGAAAGAATGTAACCATCATTGAGTGACCTGGTGGTCAAGAGGATCTTGAGGTGCTAAAGAGGTGATGAGTTCAATCCATGATGGTCATCCACCTAAGAATTAATTTTCTACGAGTTTCTTTGACATCCAAATGTTGTAAAGTTAGGCAATATGCCCCATGACATTAGTTGAGGTGCGTGCAAACTAGCCCGAACAGTCACGGATAAAAAACAATAATATTTATAAAATAAAGATCTCTTAGCAATATATAAGATAGCTGAAATACTTCTCTTTTATGAGACATATTGAAGATTTCATATCGAAAAGAGTAACGACCTTGACTCATATATAGGTCGGGCCAAGATCAAGTGCCTAGCTCTTTCAGTCGTCCCATAAATTTGGGTCAACCTACGTGTGGGTCGCCTGAGGGCCTTAATCAAGGCAACGACACCCGAGATCAGGTGTAGCAACAAGCCCCCACCATAGAGCTTGGTATAGGTTGTTCACGATTTGTATTGTTTTGTATGTTGAAAGGAGGATCCATTTACACAACCCAAGTCATGATGAAGGGCTAATGTACTGGAAGGATGAACGATTTGAGTTTTTAATGACTAGGTTTATAAAGAGAGGACACGCACTTAAAGCTTAGTTTTGACTTAGATAATTGATTCAAGTAATTATTAATATTGGACACTAAATGGAGAATTGATAAGTCAAATTTAAGTTACTAATGTTAATACTACATATGCTCATATAATTTTCATTTGTCGAAGGTACATCCAAATACTTGTTTACTACTCTCTAAACATCTTTAAATTTAATATTGAATTGAGAATGAAAGTAGTGACATTGAACCACCTCTTAAGCTCGCATCTACACTATTCTGGAGCCATATTAGTGTAATGCAAATTAATCGTTGATCCTAAGCTGTATACATTGTTCAGGGTTGAGTTGGGTTATGGCAATTTTTTTTAGATCAAACTAAATTTTCGAGTTAGTTAATCCACCAATCCGTTAAATCTTTCAAACTAAATTTTCGAGTTAGTTAATCCACCAATCCATTAAATCTTAATTATGTATTAGAGCAAACCAAGTTCAACGCATATATTTTTTAGTTTGGTTGAATTGAGTTCTCGGGTTGTGTTATCTGATCTTTCATCTTTAAGACTCAACCCTAACTTGTAAATATGTAAAAATAAATAGTAAATTATATAATATTATACTTAAATCTAGGTTATATATCTTTTTAGTGCATATTTCATACCAATATATTAAGAATACATATCTTTTTAATTAATCTTACATGTATATAATATTATTCTCAGTTCGAATTGAATTGAATTGATGGAGCAAAAAAATGGTCAATATAATAAAAAACGAACCAATCTAACTAAAATTATAATTCAATCCAACTTAGGGTTTGAGTTGAATTGTCTGGTTAGATTTTTTTTAATCAACACAGATCATATAATACAATTTTAGTATGGTAGTTAAAATTAGTTTAATGAAGAAAAAAAAAAATCGAAAATGGTATAAGAATGATGATGTTGGGCGGCAAAACATGTGATGTCATGGTGGGTCCGAAAAGAGTAATAGGGAAGATGCAATTCTTATTGGTAGCCATCCAGAAGATGCCACCTCATCGGACCAAATGCCCGCCCGAAATGTCGGGCACGGAAACTCATGATACTCATAGCGCTCATTATTTGTACCGTGGGACCGCTCTCATAGGATCACTACCCACGCTACCCTTTTGTACTTTCTTTTTTCTTTCCTTATCATTTCTTCATGTTCTTTATTATTTGTTCATAAGTAAGATATGATAATTAATTCGTTCAAATAAAAAACAAAATCTTTTGTTAAATATTTTCCAACCTTTTAAATCTTCCATTTTAATATGTTTTTCTCTTTCTTTTCCATACAATTTTAGCTAGACATATTATGCCATTTTGTTCTATATTTTATTTTAACTAATAAAAGATCGACTATATATAGCATTATAGCCATATAAATAAGAGCAACAACTTCTTTTTTTAAAACGAATAAGAGAAAAAACTCAATTTATATTTTATGCAGATTTATTGATGTGTGTGGTACAATATATGAGTTGTGACATGACCTCCGATATGTATTAAAAAAAAACTAACAAGTTTTTATGACTAACACACATACACACACTGTATGTACACCCACAGTGCAAATTAGAGGAATGGAAAACCTTGTCACTACTGCTAAACTCGTGACCGTGAAGTCTAATTTAATTACAACGATCAACCAAACTAACACATCACCAACCTTTTCGCTTTTAGTAATTAAAACTTAAATTTAAATTAACAATAATCAAATTATTTATTTTCAAAACTAAGTTAAAATTTATATATATATAGAACACTAAAAATAGTCAATTTTGATCATAGCTAAATGGAATAGGACGCATATTTCACATCTCAAACATGGATGGTTTAATCTAGTCTTTGTTGTCCAACCAATATATGCATACATAAAATTCACAATTTTTCCTTTACTTCATACAATTTCAAACATATCACCAAAATGCTTACAAACAAACACTCACTAATCTAGCACCATTTTTTTTTACCTCTTTTATTTCTTATTTTTAGTACAATAACAATATTTGAAGAATGAAGAATTCTTCTTAACCTATAATACATTTGAATTATAGTCAAAGTAAATCTTTTTGACAATATTTTAATGTTTTTTTTTTGTTTAACGTTAATGATAAAGTCAAAGTAAATTAGAAATAAAGTTTTTTTTTTGTTTAACGTTAACGATATTTGAAATTGAAATTCTACTTGTAATCTCTGAATTATTTAATTGAACACGATACCAATAAAAATTTGCTATATATGAACACGATATCGAAATGGACGGTGACCTGATGATTTATTGTTTGGTGATAATTCAGTTCAACATCATAATCACGAGTTCGATTCCAAAAATTGATATTAAACTCTCATTCTTTTGAGAACATACTCTGTTTGTAGGATTTGTGGTTTCTCACTCCAACTTCTACTAAAAAAACAATTAGAAAGAAATGTTGGGTTAGTCTAAATTACATTTTGCATTATATTTAATTGAGAAAATAGAAAAAAGGAAATTCCACGTGTTGAGGGGTTGAAAGAAAAAAGTGGGCCCCGTTAGAATGAGACACAGCCGCTTGGGTCCCACAGTTAGAAGCCATGTGGCGGACCCCGCCAGCCGAAAAGACAAAACACCCCTGCCAAGTTGCGAGGCGAATGATAATGGCTAGCCCACGCCGGACCCAGTCCCGCCACGTGTACCCATTAATTTTTCTCTTTTGGGTCCGACTTTCCTCAATTGGGTGCCAACTCACCCAGTCATCTCTGGTCAACTATCCAGTCAACCACCAAATTTTATGTTTTATTCACTTACTATGTGAGGATTAAAACTCATCATTTAAGAGCGTTTAATTTGGTTGTTGTAGTTTAGATTTGTTTAAATTTAGTAGGATTTTCTAAAATTTATTATGATGTTTGGTTTGTTGCACTCTTACTTTAAAATAAATATATATTATTTGGTTGGTTATATTGTCATTTTAAAATAAAAATATATTGTTTACTTTGTTGTATTGTTACTCTCGAATAATATTTTAATAAAATATTAAAATTAATTTTTGATGAAACAATTTTGTTAGGAAGTTGAAATAGGTTAAGTTAGAACTTAAAATTGGGACGACCTAATTTTTTTTCTTCAATTGAGGGTTGTGTTTGCACTCTAAACAGCTCAATCTTAATCTAATTTCTAATTTTAAAGTACAACTCCAACGAACCAAATATTGCAATTAGAGATATTGAGAAATTCGATTACAACCCAGATTTCTGAGGAATCTAATTACAGTTCATCATGTAATCTGGATTCAAATTCTAGCCAACCAAACATTCCTTTAAAAATGTAGGGACAAAAGTAAAATCATTTCAAACTATAAGAACCAAAATAGTTTTTTTTACTAAAATCTAATTATCGACACATTTCAGTTCATTTATTTTTTAAAAAGAAGCAAAAAGTAATTACTATTACAATTTTCTACTTTCTCTTAATTAAAAAATAGGGGAAAATGTTGTCAAACGAAGCATAAAAGCTCATACTTTGTTCTAGGTCCAGATGATCATAATTCGTTTGATAAAATATTATCAAGTTTTTACTAGAATGCATAAGTATCTTACACATAATGAAAAAATCTCACTGTGTCACATGCTTAAGAAAATGAACTAAAGAACCTGCTCCAATGTAGTTAGGGAAGTTCTTTTTTTCTTTTCTTAATGCTTATGAGCAAAGGGCTTAATGGTGATCAAGAGTATCTTAACCATTAAACCTAAGATAAATCATGAACTTTAAATATGAGAATGGAGAGAAATTCCCACCTACTTTATCAACTTAAAATATCTTTGTTGTACACTTTTTTTTTTTTTGATATCCGTGATTGTCCAGGTTAGCTCTCGCGCACCTCGATTAATGTCACGGGACATACTGCCTAACCCTATAACATTCGAATGCCAAGAAAGTCCGTAGGAAATTAATTCTTAAGTAAGTGACCACCATGAATTAAACTTATCATCTTATGCACCCAAAACCCTCTATTTAGTAGTTTTTATTTACTTCAACAACAAATAGAGGTGAGAATTCGAAACTTCAACCCTTTGATAAAAGTATAAACTAGTTATGTTATGTTCATGTTAGCTACATCAATATCTAATTCACAAAAGTTATGTATGCCTCCATTTAGGATGGGATGTTCTTTCTTTCTTTTTTTAATACAAATTGGAGAAGAGGAATCACAAACTCTATATAAAGAGTACTACTATTTTCGAATAAATGAGAGTCAAATGCCAATTTTCAAGATTGAATCCACAACAAATAATGAAACCAATACGCGACCAACACTTTCAGTTATTTAAGATGGGATATTGTTATATGTAAGTGGAAATTTAATATCGTATAAAAGAATTGCACCCAAACAAAAATGATGAGACCTTGTAACTGAAAATGTGAATGGGTTAAAGATTTTGCAGTGATGAGACATAATTGAAGGACAAGGTAATGAGAATGTGAGACCACCTTAAAGTCCAATGAAACTTCATAGGAACAGAACAACATTAATGGCAATGAAGCCAATGATATTTCCTTCACCACCGCCATCATCATTACACCAATTTCAGTTTCATTGCAGTTTAGACTTCAACAACAAAATGGTAGGGACTATGAAAATGAACATTTATTGGCCACCCTTCCACATTGATTGAGAGAGATTTCTGCATTGAAAAAGATAATGTGTGCCTAATTCACTATGTTATATATGCTTGGATGGACCTCAAAATGGTTAATCTTATATGGACTACTGATTTTTTTTTTTTTTTTAAATAGATGAACTACTCACTACCCCAATTGATTTTGAGACAGAATCTCGTAATAATCTAATATGATGTTATGAAAAACGGAAAAATAATCAAAGAAAAAATGGTAAAAAAAATGTGAGAGAAAAATATGTAGAATTTACATAGTTCATTAACGATATCTTAGCTACATCCATGGGTAGAGGAACGAGCAGTTTTATTAATTTGAAGATAAAAATACAAAAATGTTGACCAACTGAGGCTACGGTTTTAAGAGAGTTTATTTAGTAGACTCTCATACAACCCTATTACAAAATAGGCTCAACTACATAAAGTTTCATATGCATAAACATAAACCCAATTACATATTTTGTCTACGTACCGACAGCGAGACCCCTGATTAGATAGTCGTAGATCCGAACGTTTCAAGACATATCTCAACATATGGTATCAAAGTTAATTACAGTGAAATGCGTATTTGGTCTGATAGAAAATATAATAAAATTGAGATTCCATTCAAGATTGGATCTAAAGAGACACCATCATGATTAAGAATGTGTTGATTTTTTTTTTTTTGTTAAGTTTGTGTTGAAGATCCCACGTTAAAATGTGATATAACTTTCTAGTATTTATAAAATAGATGAATTACTTCCAATATTATCAAATGTCTAACTTTTTAGTTTTTTTAATAGATATTGTTTGTTTTATTTGATATAAAAAGTATGTGATGTGAGAACAAACAAATACATTTTAAGGAAGATCAAGAAACAATCTTCAATTTAAAACTATAGTGCAATGTTTGAATTGTTAACCAAAAATCTCATACGAATAGAATATTATTGTCGTCACTTATATATTTATGATCGATCATGGAATAATTCAACAAAACCTCAGTTACAAACTAAAGAAGAAGAAGAAATAGGGAAAAGTGAGTAAAAAAAATAGCTTCTCTTTTTCTGAATCCAAGGAGAAGGGGCTATAAAGAATGGATTTTGGGTCTGTGCCTTCAAGTTTTCTCTTTACTTCCAACAACAGCTTTCTATTTTCTTCTCTCTCTTTCTCTTTTCAATATATATAATTAAAGAAAAAAAAAACTCAATCCTTTATTTTTCTCTCTCAGTTGAGTCTCTTTCATCTTTCTTTCTATTTTTCATCCTTCACCACCAATTCAGCTCCTTTCTCTAAACCAAACCCCTTTTCACTTTTTTTCTTATCTTTTCTAATTCTCAAATTCTCAATCACTTTCTATATAACCCTAATTCTATTCCATTCTGATCTGACAAAAAAAAAAAAAACTGCCACCTGAGATCAACTCCCCAGATTATAAACTGTCTGTCTCTTATTCATTTGTTTTGTTGTTTTCTTGTCGGATTAGGGTTTTTTTTTTCCTTAGGCTTAACAATTTGTGTCCATCACAGAAACAAAAGCTAGGGTTCTTTGCAAGAAAGATTCAACTCTAGCTCTCCTTCATCTTCTGGGTTTCACAAAAAAAGCTCAGAACTTTTCGACTTGTGAGCTCTCTTTTCTCTTTCTCTTTCACAATTTAGAAGTGGACTTAATTAGGGTAGCTTTAAATTATCTTTTTCTCTTCAGGGTATCCTTCAAATTTCAACCTTTATTTTTCTGGGTTATAACTAAATATATGTGATTGACTTTTTGTGCCACAAGAAATTAGTCAATTCAGGGTTGCATTTTGTTTTTTTCTTTTTGAGAAACAATACTTTATCATCATGTATGTAAAACACATATAACATAAGAATCAAAAAAAAAAAAAAAAAAAACACGTACAACATAGATCTCCAATTTAAAGCAATTACGCTATAATCTTTCGAAAAGAGATATGGCGATTACGCTATGATCAGTGTTGCATTGTTGCATTTGATTTTATTTTGTTTGGTTTTTTTTTTTTTTTTTCTATTTGCAACTTTTTCTAAACATATGTTAGAGAGAAGATTCGTAAAAAGGTTTTGGTTTTTTGATTGGAAGCCAAGAAAAATCAAGAGCCTAAGGTTTTTTTTTTCCCCCCTTTTTTCTTTTAGCAATAAGATGAATTTCCATGATGACAATTTACTTTAATGATAACAGTGGGTATTTGTGATAATCAAAAAAAAAAAAAAAAAAAAGTGGGTATGTGTGTGTGGATGATATATTCTCTTCTTCTAAATGGGATTTCACTGGAAAAGATTTATATTAATCTAAATGTAGCTTGTGATTTGATTGATCTTAAGCTATATCCAAATGTATGTGTGCATCTCAAATTATTCTTATTATTGAATAATATTATGAAAGTAGTTACTCCTGATGTAAATTTAGTTAGTACATACTATTAAATTGCGTGTAAATTATGTTTCATCCTCAATTTGTTTAAAATGTTTTCTGCTTGTATATCATTCGAATATTAATGTTATTTACTTATCCACGTGACAGAAAAAAAACATATCTTAAATTTACTATATAATATGAATTATTCATTTGTCCTTTGTTATCTTCTCCTACTTCCTTCCGATGATCCATGTTAGCTTTTCCATGGTTGTAGTTTTTATATTTCTATTTTCTATTATTATTATTATTTTATTTTTTTTGCAAAACTAGTTAGCAAGTTTCACTTTGGAAGTTCATGATGAGTTTTTTACTTTACCATCAATTAGAAATTATATGAATTGTTTTAGCACATTATCGTTACATAGGTTCAAGTATATTATTCACAAGACTCAGGTAGATAATTAATATGGAAGGATAAAGAAATAACAAATTTAGAAATTTGAACCCCATTAATCTCATTCTCCAATGACATACATTAAATTAATACTAGATCAAAGAAAATTAATTATTTTAAGAATTTGTATTTAAGTTCTAACATTAGAAAGGTGGAAAAAATAATCCCTTTGTTTTGGATTATGATGCTTCATCTATGTCGCTTAATTGGAGAGCCTTCTTTTCTCTCTATCATATGTAATTGTATGTACCTTACCTACTTTTCATCAATAAAGTTTTTTTTTATTTTATTTTTTTTTTTTTTAAGTAGGATTAATTTATGTTTCATTTGACAAATGTTCTTGAGAGGTTACTAAATCCATAAATTTCAGGATTACCATATCACACGATGAATACGTTCTTACACGTGCCTCCCGGTTTTCGATTCCACCCAACGGACGAAGAACTTGTGGATTACTACCTTAGAAAAAAGATATCTTCAAGGAGGATCGATTTGGATGTCATTAAAGATGTAGACCTCTACAAAATTGAACCATGGGATCTCCAAGGTATGAACATATTGAACTTCAAAATTTTCCTTAGAACACATACAAACAATTTATATGAGTTTATAAACTTGATTTGATGAACAGAAATATGTAGTCTTGGAACAGAGGATCAAAATGAATGGCACTTTTTCAGCCACAAAGACAAGAAATATCCAACAGGAACACGAACAAATAGGGCAACTGCAGCTGGGTTTTGGAAAGCAACAGGCAGAGACAAAGCCATCTATTCTAAGCATGAATTGATTGGTATGAGAAAGACTTTGGTCTTTTACAAAGGTCGAGCTCCGAATGGACAAAAGTCTGATTGGATCATGCACGAGTATAGGCTCGAAACAGATGAAAATGGAACTCCACAGGCAAGTTAATTATCTAAATAATATATAGTTCTTCAAATATAAATGCATTTTTTGCATTCATTATCTCTTTGTTTATTCATGTCCGTTTTCATATTTGTATCATCAACTTGTTGAATCATAGTTACATAACTCAATGAAACGTTTTTTTACAACTGAAAAATTGGAGTCTCCCAACCGTAAACATTCATTAGACTTAATAGTTAGTCCCACTGCATATCTGGGACACTCACGCTTATTTCAAAAAATCTAAACACATGAGAAAATAAGAAATTTTACAATTAAAGCTCACTTTTGAATTTTGAACTTGAAACTCTAAAGAAGTATACATTAAAGACCATAAGCTCCTAACAATGAAGATGTTTGGGAAATGTTAGAACTAAAAAATAGCTTCAATTAATTAATAGTAATGAAATTTCAACATTTTTATACGTGGGATA
>JBBMKA010005938.1:0-10879 GCA_037833695.1 Sechiopsis laciniata | reverse complement strand
TCGCTTTGGAGTTTGATTGTTCTGGTGTGGATGGGTTTTCTTGAATGAATTGTTTTTTTCAAAAAAAAAAAAAAAAACAAAAGGCTACACTCTCGACTACCCAATTTTAATTTTAAGAGTTTAGTTGTGTTATAATTTTTTTTTGGATTCAATTGTGTTATAATTTTATAATTTTATGTGTATTTGATTAATTCTTGTGTTGTCCAATTTTTTACTTGATTTAATTCCATCCAACTCGAATTGGATATTCTATATGTGTGTATAAGATTAATTAATAATTGTTTGGGAGCACGATACTTTAGTATATTGGTAAGAAGCATACATTAATAAGATATGTACTTAATATATTGTAGGGTTCATGCATTAATAAGGTAGGTAGTTTCGTTTTAAGTCTAGTGTTATGCAACTTTTTTGTGACTCAATAATCCAACCCAACCCATAAATAAAATAGATTGGTTTTAGTAAGGTTGCTCTAATACGGATGGTTGGATAAGTTGACAAATTAGCTAATCGTAAGAACCCGACTTCCTATACAATCCTAGACCTAGGTTTTTATACAACATGCATGGTTCAATAGTTATAAACAGAAAACCAACAGAAATTCAAATCTGTTTATTAATAATTGAAGAAAAAAAGTTGTTCAAATAAAAATACTCGAAATCATGAGTCAAGCTCCTGGCTAGAGATTATTAAAAACAGTTAGACAAGTAATAAAACAAAAAATAACTCTCTTAATGACATGCTGAAATGAATGATTGTACGAATAATAAATAAACATAACTAACTAATGTAGTAGACTCTCATGATCCTCTTAGCCCCTTTTGTTACCCATCCTGGTGTTGTTCAAGGTTTACCTGGTGGAAGCCATAGAAATGAGGGTGAGTATAAAATACTTAGTAGGAACCTCCAACTGAGGTACAATACGCACATTAACAATGAACATGCATCTTAGCACTACATGCAAATGCAACCCACTAAACCCTGAGTCATCAACATAACTCCTTTTTAAGAGTAACTCGGCATCTCATCCTAACGACTAGTGACATTGCACTAATAAGAACACTTAGGGGACACCTATAGTGAACAGATCAACACAGCGGGGAATGGTATACTAATGACACTAGCCCGAAGGAAATTTCCTCTTGACATCTAGTTCGGGTACACATACACCACATGTTGCTAGAACCTGACAGGTGTAGGCCTACATAGTCTACCTTGGTCCTAGTCTTGTCATCAATACAAACACTACACAACGAGTCGTAGAACTAGAAAATCATCAAACACCACAACAAGTCATACAAGTAAACAATTCATCTTATCAAATCATTAAAATGGCTAACATACAATTAACAACCTTCACGGATTAACCTCATGATCTCAAGCTGAGGGTAATGATCTGTCAAAAGCCATTAATAAACTCTAAGATCCTAGTTCAACGTCCTCAAAAAGTTAATCCTTGAATGAAAGCTCTTAATAGATAACAAGATACTACTAGCACTTTAAACTATTGAAAATGAGTTTAGGGTATGAAATTACCAACGGGAACTAATCTAGAAATATAGGACTCCTACACACACGGCAACGCGTGATGGTGGCACCGCGTGGGAAAGACTGACCCTTACGTGCGAGCTATACAAACTTCACGCGACGGCTCACAAGCGAATTTATTGTATGGCTCGCAACTTGGACAGACTTCACACGAAGGCTCGTGATGCAACTCACACAATCGACTGTGAATCAAGATTGTGCTCAACGATGCTAACAAAGATGGCATAAGTCCATGGCTTGATACAACAAACTCGAGAGCGACTTTCATGGTGACTCTTTTCGGCTGGTTTCACTAGCACGATTGGGTTTATCTGGCTGACAACAAAAGCTTCTAAAATTAGATATAACTCTACATAGAATGCGACTGAACTCCATGTAGAACGTGACATAGTTAAAGCGAATAGTAGGGAGACGTCTCAAACGACGACAAAACCATGACTACAATGTCAGAAACTCCTCGACGGTGGAACAAAGACGATAAAAAGTTTTAAGGGGTGGCAGGAGAACTCTGATGAACTTCAGGGATCGCACACGACGATGCTTTGATGGGCCTCAAAATTCATGCGACAATGAGTAAATCGAGAGAAGAGAGGGAGGGAGGGAGGGAGGGAGAGAGAGAGAGAGAGAGAGAGAGAGAGAGAGATGATGGCTACGGCACTAATATCAATGTTAGAAACCTAGAGATTAAAAATTTTACGTTCTATTTATACTAGGGCAATTTCTAACCATTTATAAACAACCCCTAATGGATTCTTTTACCAAAAACTCCATATTTAAAACTTCAAAACCTCATGCCCTTAAGACAAAGTGTCTTAAGCATTCTATAAAGGTTAAATTAGAAATTATAAATTATAACTCCTAACTAAGTCTAGAAACGAATTCTAAATACAAGAATGAAAATTTTAAAGTATTACGTAAAATTTCACAAACCAAATGAATGGCTCTCTCGTACTAACTTTTCAGAAGAATCCAACATCTCCGCTCTATGGTATCGTCTCATTTATTATCAAGTCGTGGTGGTAAATTTTTTTATAACCCTTTTTATGTATGAAGTGTCGATGCAACACTTCAGTACACAATTCTTACTCGACCTGATATCTTGTATTCTGTCAACAAGGTATGTCAATTTATGCATACCCCAACAGAGTAACAATGGAAAGCGGTTAAGCGTATTCTAAACTACCTTAGAGGTACGCCTACTCTTGGTTTACATTTTTCTAAGTGTAATAATTTTAATCTTCATGGTTGTGCAGATGACGCTAATTGGACTACAGATCTGGATGATTGAAAGTCAACATTTGGTCATTGCATTCACATGGGAGGTAACCTTATTACACGAGGTAGGAAGAAACAACAGGTGATAAGTCGTTCAAGTACTGAAGCAAAATTTAGAAGCATCGCCAATGTGTCTACTGAATTAATGTGGATTCAATCTTTACTCTTAAAATTAAGCATTCGTTCTACCACTATTCCTTTGCATTGGTGTGACGACTTATTGGTTGTCCATATTAGTGCAAATCTCGTTCTTATCAAGGCACTTAACATGTTGAAATAAACACTTACTGCATTCGAGATTTAGTTCTTCAATGCCGCCTTGCAGTTCAATATCTTCTTGTCGCTGCTCAAGTCGCGGATTGCTTAAACTAAAACTCTCGCTCTTCAATCTTTTATCCTTACAAGGTTAAAGCTTCATGTTCATTGATTTTGTTACTCTATCACCTACTATGGGCTTCAACAAGGGTATTATAACATATATATAATTAGCTGCTTTCTCTTTTACTATGTGTGATTTTATTTGTCTTGTTAAGTGGCCTATGAATCTAAGCCCATCATGTATATGACACATTTAGTTTGTTACATCAATTTGTTACGAGACACCTGTTGTGCATGTGTGTGAGTAGGTTATTTAACACCTCTCATGCCCACTATCTCCATCCATTGAATAATTTATTTTTCCATTTCTTCTCTTGATTAGGAAACTCTTCTTCATCGATCTCTTTTCATTATTCTTCCTCTTGATTCATCTTTTCATCTATGTAAATAAAATTTAGCCTCAATACCACAAACCCTACATAGAAGGTATTATTACTTCCAAATAAGAAAATTCAAATAGCGATTTTCACAATCAAACTCGTGGCCGTGAAGTTAGATTGCAATATAACTAGTCAAACAAACTAACAAGCCACCAACCCTATGAGTAATTGAAAAGAAGTTGATTGTGGGTGTAAATTGATACAGTTGTCAAATTTATGATTAAAATGGGTACAACCTACCAAGTTTGAGATTTAAATGATGAAATTGAAAATTTATGGTTAAAATTGATACAACATGCTTTTTATTTTTATTTTTATTTTTATTTTTTTTAAGTACAAATTGAGGTAAAATTGATACAACATGCTAAATTTAGTATCAACTACCATATTATTTTGATGAAGAATCATTGTTGTCACTAAATTAACTAAAAATAGTTTTAGGCATTAACTTACCATATTAAACTAATGACTACAATTAGTTTGAAGTTATTTTTTTAATCAAAATTGATAGTACAAAATAGTAATAATTTGAAGGAAAAAAAAGCCAACATATTTTCAAAATTTATAGAGATAAAATATAATAAAGATTATTTTTGTTAGATAACCGAACAAATAAAAATTAAAATGGAAAAATAATTGGTCTAACGACCCAATCTTTAGAACATTACAAGAAGAATCAACATCGAGATGCCAAGAACATTCTATATTCTTAGTAAGAGAAGTGTTTTAACCTAATACATATTAGTAAGATATTGTAAAAGTTGTAGAGCGGGATTTAACACATATCACATGAACAATATTAATGTTTAATGGTTAACGAGTGGAAAATTCTAACGACATCTTGTATAACTTAATAATCCAAAAATTATAGATTTCGACTTTATATTGTATAAAAAAGAAAACAATAGCACGTTCGAATGTCCCTTTCCCAAATATTATTGAATAAAAAAGAAAAAAAAAAAGTTAACAATAAGACTTAATAGAATCAATTTTTAATTTTTTTTTAAAAAAAAAATCTTTAAATTAAAGAGGTTAGACTAGAAATACAAACTAATGATAAAATGTTAATAAGAATCTAACTTATTGTGGTTTGAAAACGACAACAATAATCAAAGAGAAAACGGTAATAAAACGTGAAAGAAAACACATAATTTACGTGATCTACTAACGACGTGTTACCTACATCCACAGGTAGAGTAGATGACATTTTTATTAAGGAGATAACATACTCAATCAGCTGGGGATAAAATTTAAGAGAATTTATATTGTACAGTCTCATAAAACCATATTATATAATAAATTCAATTATATACATATTTTTGGGCCTTGTGCCCCTACCATGGGCCTCAGCCCTAGAGTTCCGACTCACTTACTGGACAACGAGACTTCGACTAAGTAATCGTGGAGAACCAAACCGTTCAAGACATATCTCAACACTTATTATATATAATTTAGTAATTAAGACGGCATTGAATAAAAAAACAAAAGTTAGTAGTGGAACCAAAATAAAAAGGAAAATAGAAAGTAGTGGACTTATATTATTATGCATGAGTTGGAAGTGATTATTTATCCTAGGGAACATCGTCATGGGCTCATTGGAAGTTAGAGAGTTTTGGACAGTGAAGAGGAAGCATAATTTGGCTCTTTCTTCTTCTCCCAAATTCCGGCAAAAGCTAGAATCATTCTCATCGACGACGACAAAATCAGAGATTGGCGAAGCTCACAAAGAAAAGGAATTAGTTTTGTTGCTTGTTCTCACAAAAAACACAAAACTTATCCACTTTTTTTTTAAAAAAACGTTATCTAATTCTCACTTGAAGCTAATTAGTCACACAAATTGGGTAAACAGTTTTTTCTTTTTTTTTAATTGGGGGATTCGAACCAATGACCAAACGATCATTCAGTGTACACTAATACTGCTGAGCTACTACTCTTGTCAGCCGTTAACAAATCTTTCCAATCAACTTTATTTTAATATGAAAAGTTAGCACAATTCACATTTACATGATGGAGTTTGCTACAATAATATCAAACGGCTGTTTGAAATACTGGTCCGAGAATTAAGGGATTTTTTTTAATTCTATATTTCTTTTTTAATGATTAAATAAAGGTACTTCTGTATTTTATAAATTATGTATTTTCTATATTTTTAATTGTTTAAATTTCCTTGCTAATTATTTACAAGTTAACTAGTTTTATTATAATTTCTTCTGTATGGTCTATTAGTGCAAAACACTCAATAAAAAATGTATATATTCACAAGATCATGGATGAAACAATCTTTCAAATGAAAAGATTATTCAGATATGGGAAACTTGAAATTAGGATTATTAAAATCTAAACAGAAAAACACAGAACTTCCAATTCAGTGATTTTGGAAGCACTTTTGTGACCTTTAGCTAAGAAATAAAGCCCTTTTACCGGCTGATATGAAAAAACAAACCGAGAAATTGTGTGTTTAAAAATGGAAATAAGGTTGGCAGACAGAATATAGACAATTGAGTTTTTTGTCATTTCACAGCTTTGCTTTGATATTATCGACCCTTCTCTTTTGGATTTCCTAAACCAATTAATATTATTATCTAACAATTCATTCTTGGCTGTTGTTCCACTTGTCTTTTTAATCAAGTGATTTTGGAAGTTTATGTTTACTTGATTTAAATCAGAATGTGATTTCAATCAATAATTTTAATCAGTAAACAATACTCGACTTAAATCAGCATACCCTAAACCTTACTTAGACAGTACTAAAATGAGAGCTAAATATCAATTTTCAAAATTAAACTTGTGATTGTAGAATTGAATTAGATTACAACTAATCAGACCAACCACCATACCATCGATCTTTTCTTTAAACCAATGGTTAATGAATTTTGACATCTGATTTATATGTATATCGTGTCCTTGTGAATTTAGGTGAAGTTATGCAACAAATATGACAAAAACTATAGAAACTAATGGCTATTATTTCAACCGTATAATAATAAGTTAAGAAAGTAGAAAGGTTAATAATGTTAATACCATTTAAGAAAACATCATTTTAGTTTGTCTTAAAGTAAGTTTAGATTTCTTTAAGAAAAACAAAAGCTTAGAGAGAGAGGTTTGAACGGCAAAAGAGACCAAAGTACGGTATTTGTATAAATAGATATATTGAAATTGAATGAGACTTGCAGAGTTTGAGAACAAAAATGGAGGCGCCAGCTTCGGTTCTGAAGAACAAGCAAAATCTAAGAACATGTTGGACACAAGACCAAACTCTGGCCACGAGACGTGTCAAGAGACGGCGAAGAGATCTCGTCACAACCACCACCGTCGCCACCGTCCTCAATCAAGCTAATAAGCAACTGTGTCCAAAGAAGCAATCCGATCAGGCTGCAACCAAGCGGAGTTCAAGATTTCGAGGTGTCAGCAGGTAACTTATAGAATAAAGAGAGAAAATAATGAAAATGTAGCTTAAAAAAATTTCGTTTCGTTTGATAATCAATTTAGGTCTCATTACATAACTATATGATTTTTTGTTTTTTTGTTTCACTACAATTTTCTATAAATAGTTTCATGTTTTCTTAAAAAAAAAAAAAATTGAATCCTAACTAAATTTCAAAAATTAAAATAAACTTCTCGAACCTATTTTTCTTAATTTTTAAATTTTGGTATGATTTTTAAAAATATAGATAAAAAGTTAATATTGAAGTAAATAAAAGTTGAAGCAATTAGGCTATTTTCAAAAGCAAAAAAAGAAATAATTATCAAACCTGCCTTAAATTTTAGTTTTTCATCTTTTGAAAATTGAATCTATGCCTATCCTACTTCTATTCAAGGATTCAACCTTATTTGAATATCTATTTTGTACCTAAATTTTAAGAATTCAAGCCATGTTTTGAAAATTATATATATATATATATATATATATATAGTTAAGAATTTTAATCTTCAATTAATTTTAAAAAATAAAATAATTATCAAATGATTTTGTTCATCCTAATGAAATTTTCTTTCTCGTGTGCTCATCGTGATTGTATTACGATGAGCAGGCATAGATGGACGGGTCGATTCGAAGCTCATTTATGGGATAAGTTATCTTGGAACATGACACAAAAAAAGAAGGGCAAGCAAGGTAAACGAAGTTAGTTTTTCATAGATCTCTCTTCTTTTTTGAATCTTTCATTTCTTGATCTTTACTAAAACTTTCTAATTTTGGGGTATTAATTCTAATAATCTCTTTGATTCTTTTTTTTCCTCATCTTTTTAACCCTTTTGATCAACTGAAATTTTGGACTCTCAACAGTTTATCTTGGTGAGTAATTTATTAATTCAATTTTTTTTCACTATTTCTATACCATAGTCTAATAAAGACATGTATGGTTTAATTATATGTATGTTAGGAGCTTATGATGAAGAAGAATCAGCTGCAAGAGCATATGATTTAGCAGCACTCAAGTACTGGGGTGTAACAACCATCACTAATTTTCCAGTAAGTTCAATTTCTGTTCCGATCACTTTATATGTCATAACCTCAATCTTTATATCCATTAGTTAAGTGTCTAAGCACGACCATTACGGAAACCTGACTAATATGGAACTTAAAAGTTATAAGGTTAATTATAATTTTGGAAATTTACCATCAGCGGGACAATTTCTAAAATAATTCATTTATAGCACATTGATTTCTATCAGTGATAGAATGAATTTATGACTTTCTATAGTGATAAAACTCAACCAATGATAAAACTCAATTTGAATTTTTTGCTACAAATAAATTAGCTTTGATTTTATGCTAGATGGAAATACTTTGCCATTTTTTATTATACATGCAAAATCCTCTATAATTTGATACTTATAATTTTAAAACAACTAAAACTTAATCTATATAATTTTGAACGTTAAAATTAGTGGAGTAGCTTTTCTTGAAGATTTTACCAAACCATAAAAACTATTTATAAGCTAAGTAAATTACAAGACTGAAATTCTAACTTTCTTCAAAAGTGTTTAACCAAAATATAATATTGCAAGAATTTGAATTAGAACATACTAACATCCAAATATATAGTAGATTACTCAGAAATTTAATCTTTTCAATGTATTTTTTTATTTTAAGTAGGTAATAGAATATGGCAAGGAGATTGAGATCATGCAAACAATGACAAAGGAGGAGTATTTGGCAACTTTAAGAAGGTTTGAATTCAAAGAATTAAGTTAATTTTGTTTTTTATCTTTTATCTTCGCTCTCTTACATATGATAAGTTGTTTTGTTTCAGAAGGAGCAGTGGATTCTCAAGAGGTGTATCAAAATATAGAGGAGTTGCAAGGTGAAGATTTTTCTTGATGTTTTTTATTGTGATCTTCTTCCAAAAAAATTTTAATTCAACAACTAGAGTAAGAGATTTAAACCCAAAATCTTTGACTACTAAAAAGAGAGCTAAGTTTTAACATTAAAAAGAGGAAATTAAATAGAAACTTGGTAAATCTGTATTTTGCAGGCACCATCACAATGGTAGATGGGAAGCAAGAATTGGGAGAGTTTATGGGAACAAGTATCTCTATCTTGGAACTTACAGTGAGTAACTCTAAGAACAAAAAAGAAGTTTGTTTTTGTATTTTGAAAATATATTTCAAATCTGAGCTTTTTGAACTACACAAATGTGTAATCTAAACTTATCAGGTTGAAATCGACTCCTAATCACAAATTTGTTTGATCTTGCAACACAGGCACTCAAGAGGAAGCTGCTCGAGCTTATGATATGGCCGCCATCGAATATCGAGGGATGCATGCAGTCACCAACTTCGACTGGAGCAATTACATGGCATGGCTGAAGCCAGCACCGCCACCAACCACCGCCCCCAACAAAGCCCATATGGCGTCCCCCCACAAGGAACCCTGCAACTCCAGCTCTATCCCAGAAGAAAATACTTTCCTCTTCAAAAACTATCACTACGATCTTGATTCGTTCCATTCCTTTCAAAAGCAAGAGCTTCTTGAAAGCTGCACTCGACCTCTCAACGGTTACGCTAAATCTTCTTCATCATCCGCCCTTGACCTCCTTTTTCGATCTTCATTTTTCAAGGAACTGGTTAAGACCAACTCAAGTCTCTTGGCGGATGAGGATGATAATGGAGAAGATGCAAAGACTCGAGCGCAGCTCGACAGTGTCATCAATGAGTTTGAAGACGTCTTCTGTGATCGACTTATAGACGTACCATTCGTTTGTGGCTCCTCTAACAAAGATCTGCAAGAAAGTGAGCTCCATTCGTTCTTAAATGGGACATTTTATCGCTTCAAAGCATTCTGAAAGTGTACTTTGTTAATAACAGCGTAGCAAACATGATAATATGAAAGTAATAAGAACTCATTTCGGTCTACTGTTTTCTTTGAACTTTTGTGTACACAAATGAATCAACTTCTTTAACATTTCTCTATTTTCTTAATTTAGCTCTATTCTAAAACATAAATAATCATAGAGACTACAACATGGATCTCAGATATTGCAGAACCGTAGAAAAGTAAAAATCAAGAACTCAAATAAATTGCGAAATAAAAAAAAAAGTAACCGGTTTCAAATGATCCGAATTCAACATCCTAAAGCTTCCAACTCCACTAGTAATTGACTATGGCATCGTTGTGCCTCGAGCTCCAAGCTAAATAGGTAGGCAAAACTCCCCACATACTCTATAGAATGGAACCAACCAATGGTCTCTCGAGATCCCTCGTATGTGTAAATACATGACAACCATTACAACTATAAATTTATAATCACTCACAGTCTACGTATTCCTTGACCTTATAGCAATAACCATGTCATTAAATGCCACAGATCAGATTGATGTTAACGATCAAGCAACAAAATTGAGTTCAAGTTCAAATCAGATACATAAACCGGAAGAACTCTGGCCATCTCCTCCTTCTCAGGGAACCCCGCCCTTCTGAACTCTTCAGCAGAATGAGAATCAGATAGAATCTGATGCAATCTTGTTAGGAAAACGACAATAAAAAATCATAAAACAAAGATAAAGTAAACGTGAGAAAGAAGAAGAAAACAACTCAGAATTTACGTGATTCAGATGTATACCCAAAAAATGTACAACAGACTTGGATGTTTTCTCTTTGCCTCAGATGGTCCCTCAAAGACCTCAGTAACTATAAACGTTTAGCAAGTCCAAACAATGCTCGAACTTGCCATGCGGCACCGCCTTGGTGAACATATTAGCAGGATTATCAGCAGGGCCCACTTTCAAAACCTTTATCCTTTTCTCATTTCGCAGAAAATGATACCGCACATCTATGTGCTTAGTTCTTTCATGAT
>JBBMKA010005937.1:0-10880 GCA_037833695.1 Sechiopsis laciniata | reverse complement strand
TTCGAACTCATGACCTCCTGCTCTGATACCATGTTGAATTATGTTAAACCACCAATCAATCCAAAAGCCTAAGCTTAAGGATTGGGGCAAATTTAATTATATCAACCAACAAAAACAAATCTATTCAGTCCATTTAATGATTGATCTTTCAATTCTTTTACAATTTAGTGAGCTATAAAAGACTAATCTCAAGGTGACTACATATATACCAAAATTCTCATGTTGTTTACTACTTTTTCCAACTATATTTATAATAGAAGTTGTCCCCCAACCTTTTTTGTACTAAAAAAAAATCTATTAATGATCAAGAGATCTGTAGATCGAGTTTCCCAATGCTTTACAATTCATCACTCAAGCAGGAGTGAGATCAAACTCCGCAAGAAACCCACTCCAAACTTCACAAGTTGAATGTAGCTCCACAAAACGTAGTCAATATTCTCAACAACTATTGATATTTCAATCATAAACCAAATAAGCTTCGGATAAATGCAATCATATATTTACATGAAGTATATCCATTCCATCCATATGGTTGGAATGAAACAACAGAATATTCCATTGGAAAGACAAAGGAAAAAGGGTTGTAGAAAAAATTAGCTAAATTCTACCCTTCAGTTTTGGTTTCTTTGAACTGTGGATTCAGCAATTATATTCCCATTTATTAGAAATATTATCTGGGAAAGATTAAGAGTAGACTTAGGATATTGACTTGCTTTCCATTTGACACTGAGTGAGCTGGTTAGTTGGGGAATCAAATTAGAGACTCTTTGAAGCGGAAGCTAGGAACCTTCATCACATGGAATAACCTATCTTGTTTCTAGCTTTTAGATGGGCTTCTATCTTATTTCCCTTTATAACCACTCTCTTTTTTTCTGTCATTCAAGATAATCAGAGAAAATTTTGTCATTCTCTTGGACTTCATAGGGGCTAGATTTCATACCTTCCCCTCTTGTTTGAGCTTACTTGGCTTCATCCAAATTAAATTTGCAGGTTGGTAAAAATATTCCATGGATGCTGAGGATCGAAGGTTTCAATTTGTAGCTTCATTACTTAAGATAGGAGATGATGTTTGTGGATCACTTCTTCTGGATCTTTGCTCTGAAATGCAGCAGAATACAAAATGAGATTAAGAAAGAGGTCATTTTTTTTCCCTGGAACAGATATGGAAATCACAGGTTTTCAGTAGGCTAGAGGTAAGGGACATAATGTTTGACCCTTTGTTGCAGTTTAAGCCAAATCATAAATACACATCATGGAGAGACTTAACTGTTTTAGAATATGGAATCCTGTCCCATTATCTATTTGTGTAATTCGAGTAAAAGAAAGTATGTAATATGGTATTAATGGAACACTTTAGTTGATAATCTCTTGTCGGGCTTCAGAGAGAGAGATAGCCCTCTCAAAAGGCTGTAGTTATAGTATAATATTCTTTTGATATTGCAATTATTAGAATAACTAGTGAAGTAATTGATTAGTTAGTTATGTTTAGTTAGATTTCTATTTTATTCTCAGTTGGTTAGTTACGCAAAATCTTCTTTGTATAAATAACATGAGTTATTAATGAAAAACTCACTGCGTGATAATTTTCCCCAAATCACAACTCTATTAGCAATGTTTTACTTCTTTTTGGTTTTATGTGTTTGGATGCCTAACAGCATTCTTATTGTTGATGATTTTTTTAGCTTATTTTGATTTGCTGCGCTCTTTGGCTTGTTAAATTTGTTTGAAAATGATGCTCACACTTTGTTATTTGATTCAATGTGCTCATTTGTTAATTGAAAGTTGAAACTGCATTTGCTATGTTAATTTAAGGATACGTCTTGGACTTTTTGTTGGATGCTGGTAAATATCTTTGGTTGAATTAGTTCCTAGCATCTAAGGTGAGACTTGAAAGATAATGACCATAAAGGCCAAATCCATTTTTACTTTTGGATTGGTGAAGCTTTCTTTAGTTCAACAAACTGTCTTTCAAGTATTTGACTCTATTTTTTTGTAGCTCTTATTGTGAAATGCATTTGACAAGTGGTGGAATAAAGTCTTTCAGAGGCATAGGTAAAATCCCGTGCTTCAATTTGGATTAGTTTTTTGAGCTTCAAAATGTTATTCTTTGCATGACATTCAGTATTGGAAAAATAAAAATTAGAGGCCATATCATATTATATTATCTGATTTGTCAACTTGGCATTTCTTCCAGGACAAAGGCCCCTTTGACCAGTAAAAATAAAAGTTCAAAACTCATCTGATAAAGCAGCTTATGGCATTCACCAGTAATTGTTGTTTGTTGTAGTTCAAGTTGGATTCTAAGTTCCACCGTGCAGGTATGAAGGTTTTTGTTGGCTGGTTTTAGTATTTTTCTTATTATTTGATCTTCTATAATCTTACTCAAAATAAATGAAATCAAACATGAATTGACCTTAAGTCAATCCCTACTGGCTATTATTTCTATTTTCAACTTACTCATCATAATCACTCGGCATATATAATGTTCGAGCTTTGTAATTTGAGGTAACTTGATAATTTGTTTGGAACTGATGGATTAACTCTCTATTCCACATACAAAGTGAATCAAATTGATTGAAGCAATCAAATTAGTTTCACTTTTCCCTAGGGATGGGTCATGGGTGCCTAGGGTGTTTAGAGGAGCGAAGCTCTAAGTTGGTCATAAAAAAAAATTAGCTTCGCTTTTCATTAGGATGTCAAAAGAGTCATGGATCTGAACATTTATAGAGCTGATAGCAGCAGATGTGGTATAAAAGTTAGTTCAATAAACATAGATGTTAAAGTGCATCCATAGGTAGGATCCTCTTACTTTTGTGAAGAGAGGACTGAGTAAGCGTACCTATTGTCAACAATTTAGTCCTTTGGTTTCGGTTTCATTGATCTACACGTTTCAGATTTTCTTACCTATCATCTCAAAAGTTTAAACAAAAAACAGTACTTTTACAAAAATGCTAATACTTCAACAAATTTTGAGTCTCAATCCGTTTCAGTACAGAGCAAGGCCCAACAAGTGGTTTACAAATTAAATTTTTGTCTCAAGTCCTTAGGCTGTATTGGACTGTTTTCAAAATATAACCTAGATTGAAGCATAGGAAAAAAGATATAAGAACAATAAGATAGTGATAAGGATGACAATCCAACCCGAATCTCTACATTAGTATGATATTATCTACTTTAAGTATAACCCTCATGACTTTAAGCTTTTGGTTTCACCTAAAAGGTCTTATGGCAATAGAGATGGTTGTCATCACTTATATGCGTATGTCCGTGCCCATGCCCATGATCTTCCCCTTATCCCGTTATCTAATTCCTGTGAGACAACTTTGTTTGTACCCCCAACAAATAAAAGGGTAAGAGAATGAACCAAAACTTATTTGGCTATCTTGAATGACATAGAACAGAAAAAAAGTGATTATAAAGGGCAACAAGATAGAAAGTTCATCTAAAAGCTAAAAACTAGATAGGTTATTCTATTCCATGTGATCAAGGTTCCTAGTTTACCTTGTTTGAGTCTCTAATTTCCTCCCCCAACTAACCATCTCACTTCATGTCAAATGGGAAGCATGCGATTGCCATGTCAATATCCTAATCCTCCTACCCTTAATCTTTCCCTGATATTATTTCTAACAAATGAGAATATAATTGCTAAAAAAGCCAAAAATGAAAGTATCAATTTAGCTAATTTTTTACAACCCATTTTCCATGTCTTTCCAATGGAATATTCTGTTGTTTCATTCCAACTCTATATGCTCCAAGGTAAATATATTGTTGCAGATATCCGAAGATTATTTGGTTTATGATTGAAAAGAAGGGTTGCTGAGAATCATGATCACACGATTTAAGTTTATCTATGAAGTTTGGATTGGGTTCCTTGCAGAGTTTGACCTCACTCTTACTCAACAGGGGAATTGTAAAGTGCTGGGGAATCGAACCACAGATCTCTTGGTCATTAATAGATTTTCTTTTAGTACAATAATAAAGGTTGGGGGACAACTTCTATTATTTTAGTTGGAAAAATTAGTAAACACAGAGAATTTTGTTATATATGTTCTGTGATGCAGATGTATTATTTAAATCGTATGATATGGAAGGAGAGAAAATTACGAATCCAAGACACTTTACAAGTGTCTAGTGTCTGGATAGAAATACATACATAGGAATCAGAAAACACTCCTCATTATTTCTGTGGTGGGACTTGTGGAAATCCTTTCAGTTGCACAGGGAATAGTTGAACGACGTCATACAAAGTTGGAAAGTAGTAAGAGCAAGGAGAGCACAGAGAATAGATGCAAAATAAAGTTTCCTGTGAAGAATTGTACTATATGGACGGTACTGAGAAAGTTCCTGCATCCGGGAACGGAAATTGAACCCAACGCTTGAAACTGAATCTCCAGACTCCAAACGATGACCAGCATCTGGGTTATTAACTTGGTTAAGAATGTGTTGGGAGATTTGATCAAGTGTTTTGAAAATGATGTCCAAGTGGTTCTGAGCCCGATACATCATGAAAACAGCCTCAAGGAAGAACAAAATGTAGAGAAAGCTACAAGAAAGATTGAACCCCAAAAGCATCCACCAATGAGAGCAATAATAATTGAGGGAATTAGAATTAAAAGTACCAAAGGCAACTAGGAACCTCTCCCAAGGGATGTAAGCCATGGCTATGTAGTAGGCTCTAGTCTCATGGTAACGCACTCTCAACTCTTGCTTCTCACCAACATCCTTCAACTCATCAAATTCTCTTTTCAGCTCTGCAATTGACTCCATGCCTACGGAGGGAAGCCCTTCAAAGCCAATTCTTCGATTTTGGCCTATGATTCGCATAAACCTGGTTCGGGTATGCTCTTTTATAGCCCTCATGGCATGGGGAACGTACATTACATCGCGTGTAATGAAAGAGACATAATTTTATTAGAAAACAAACAACTTGGCGTCAAGTCTCGATAACGGAGGTGAATGAAGCAGAAAACTGAAATTTTTTTAAGATGAGACAAATAAATTATAATAATAATAATAATAATAATAACAATAATAATAATAATAATAATTAAGAAGAAAATGACATTCGGATTTTATATAATTAGTTTTTCCTCTTTTTAGTTGGAGCTAAAAGTCTTGTCCCGTATGTTCGCTCACTCTTTTGAGATTTGTTGTTTAATATAAGTAATGAAATAAACAAAGTATGAATCCTGTTATCATGACCAACATTGAGAAGAAAATGACATTCGAATTTTATATAATTAGTTTTTCCTCTCTTTAGTTGGAGCTAAAAGTCTTGTCCCATATGTTCGTCCACTCTTTTGAGATTTGTCGTTTAATATAAGTAATGAAATAAACAAAGTATGAATCCTATTATCATTACCAACATTGAGAAGAAAATGACATTCGGATTTTATATAATTAGTTTTCCCTCTTTTTTTTAGTTCGAGCTAAAAGTCTTGTCCCATATGTACGCTCACTCTTTTTTTAATTTCAAAAGTTAATCTTCTTGCTTTGTTTTCTCTACCCTTTTTTTATATGCTTCTCAATTTGGGTCATATTTTGATAAATAAAACAAAAATAAAAACCACCTAATGAAACATATTTTTCACTTTATTATTTTAAATTACCATTTTTTATTGGGATTTTTTTGAAATGTTGTAGGGTAGTTTCAAAGAAATTGGGTGGTATGTCATATAAAAATTAGTTTCTTATAAATTTTTGGTTAAATTATCAAACATGCCTCTAAACTATCAAATTTTTGTCAAATCTACTTCTGAACTTTGAAAAGTTTCAAAAGTACTCTTGAACTTTACAAAACGTTTCAAAAATACCATTTTTGTTAATTTTGGATGGAAATCGTTAATATTTTGTTTCAAAAATATTTCTGAACTTTAAAAAGTTTCAAAAATATCCTCAATCTTAAAAAAAACATAAAATTTTAATCATTAAGATTCCATTTGATAACCATTTTGATTTTAGTTTTTTGTTTTTGTTTTTGTTTTTACTATTTTAAAAACAGGTTTGTTTGATAGTCAATTTTCGTTTTTGTTTTTAAAATTTTAAAAATATTTTTAAAATACTAAAGAAAACTAAAAAAAGTAACTTTTATAAACAGGTTTTTGTTTTTAAAAAAGTATGAAAAAATCAAGAATAAATAGTAAAAAACTAAAAAAATCAAAATAAAATGTTATAGTTTGAAAACAAAAAATAGTTATCAAACATGCTTTTTTTATTTTAGTTTTTAAAATCATAAAACTAAATCAGTTATCAAACGTATACGGTTTTATTTTTTAAAACAAATAACAAAAAATAAAAAACGAAATAGTTATCAAATCGGGTCTTAGCTTTCCACATATTTGAATTTAATGTAGGGGATTTTGCATGTATATTTAAAAAAAAAAAAAAAAAAATTCCATGTATAGCACAATTTCCAAACTTATTCATTTGGGGCACAAAAATGATTGAAGTCTATTAGTTGAACTGATAGGAAGTCTATCAGTTGAATTAATAGAAGTCTATCAATTGAACTGATAGAAGTCTAATGATGGTAGAATAAGAATTTTGGACAAAATGTGCTATGAATGAATTATTTTAAAAAATGTGCTATAATTGTAATGAAGAGAAAAAATGTGCTAGGACAAATTCCCTTTAATGTATCAAACTTTAATGGAGGTAAACTGGAAATTCTCAATGGCTTATAAAGGCTTTCTATTTGAGATTTGTTGTTTATTATTACATCAAAATTAATACATTAAATTTGAAATTTTAAAGCAGGTTATAATGTACGATACAACCCATCATAAAATACTATTTAGTTTAAGCTAACATTTAATGATTTTTTTAATAAATTTATGCATCTAAAAACAAAGGTAAAATGATGAACAACAATCATAAGAGAAATATACTAAGAAATTAATTTATTAACAATTCAATTAATTAAACAACTAATATTGACATAAAAGTAATCCATAAGTTAAAAATACCAAGACAAATTTTTTTTTTTTACAATTAAATATATAGATATGGGATATATGGTTTGAGTTGGATTAGAGGAATTTTTTGGATCAATAAAAAAAAATAATAATAAAAAAAGAAAAAAAAAAACCTATCATCATAGATTCATGATAGTTTTTAACCATAGTGAAAAAGCTTTTATGACAATGTAATTGTATATCATAAAAGACTTATCATGACTGGGAATACCCTTAATGTACATCATAGTAAAAAAAATTGATTATATTTAAAAAATGATTATATTTATAATATTTTCTAGATTTAATTAATTTTCAAAAATATCCTTTATGTACATTAAAATGCATGTAAGGCAACTCAAAATAGAAAATTCAGCACAAAAATACTGTATTAGTAGAAGTTATGCCATGTGAGCAAGACCCTTCAACTCATCAAACTCTTTTTGAGCTCTGCAATTTCCTTTTTTTATCTTTTTTTGAAGTTGAGGGAAGGACCACAATCTCTATCGAAGTCAAAATTTAGACTTAAATTAAATTACAATCAATCAAACAAAAAAAATAAAAATCATATACGTTTGATAACTGTTTTTTGTTAACTAAAATTGCGTTTGATAACGGTTTTTTGTTTTTAAAAAAATAAATTTTATATTATTTTTAATATTTAATACAATAAAATTATTTTAGAATACTATTGATGTAATAAACCTCAAATTTGCAGGTTCGTACTTTTACTTGTGGGGTGCATTTTCCAAAAAAAAAAACCAAAAACTTATTTTATTATTTCTTTTTTAGTTTTTAGAATTCCTTTAATATTTTAAAAACAAAAACTAAAATTAGTTATCAAACAAACCTCGTTTTAAAAAGTCAAAAATAAAACAGAAAATCCAAAACAAAATAGCTATCCAACTGACCTTAATTTTCTTGGTGTAGATTTAGTCATAAACTCCTCGCGATACAAAACCATAAATAAAAAGTTGTTAATAAATATTAATAAATTATATTATTTTTTTTAGATTGAGAAAATTTTTACTTTTTCATATGCATTTTATAAACTCTAAATACGGTGTCTCAAAATTTTTAATATATTAAAAAAAAAAAAAAACCACTATTGATCCTCAATTATTATTCTAATCCTAAACAATTAATTTTTCAATTTCAATTTTTTTTTTTAATTCTTTCTTATGTATATGAGAAATGTATATTGTAGATTTCATGTCAAATTTATTTAATTATCTCAATTATTTGTTTTACTATACTCAAGATGTTTGATTTTTTTTTTATAAAAAAAAATATTAAGGTCCCTCTTTTATAGGGTTTGTTTTTAGTTTCTTTATTTAAAAATTATATTTATTATTCCCAATTTCGTAGATATGGTCTTCCATTTCTTAAAAACCAATTAAACAAAATAAATGTAATATTAGAGAAAAAAAAAATACATCTTAATTGAAAACCCTGATTTTGAAACATATTTTATACTATCTAAAAAAATTTTGATATCCAAAATAAATTAAAAATTATAAAAAATAAATAAATTACGTGAACTCCAAAAAAAAAAAAAAAACTCAAATATGTATTACTAAAACTAAATGAAAAATTAATATATATATATATATATATATATACATACATATATATTTTGCTCATTTCTCATATGATAAGGAAGAATTAAAAGATAATTGAAATCGAAAATTTTGCTCATTTCTCTTTCCCTTTAGATTTAGGCACATGCTTAGTGTTCTCCACTTGTGATTTTCCCTAAGGTTCGGACCTCTCTCTGATCATTAGAGCTTGAACATCTTTTTTCTCAATTTTGATTTCAAAATTTTTGGATCTCAAAGCATCTAAAATAGTAGCCAAAGTTAACGAATCTCTTCCATATTTTATTGCAGCCTTCACTTCTTTATAGCATTCAGGCAATGAATTTAGGAGAATAATTGCCTTGTTTTCATCATCAAGTTTCTCTCCTATATTCGATAAAGCAAAGCATATCTTGTTGAAATCATCTAGGTTTTCTTCCAAGGATTTTGATGCATCCTAAATCCAAAAAACATTTCTTTTAAGTAAATCTATTTGTTAATGATTTTCTTATATACAAAGATTCCAACTTGGACCATAGTTCCCTTGGTGTTTCAATATCATCAACCTGTCGAAGCACATTAACACCTAAGTGAAGAGTCAAAGTGCTATAAGCTATTTCCTCCATCCCTTCCCATTTTTCCTTGGTCATATCTGCGGCCCATAATTCTGGTTCATCTAAAACCTTGCCCACTTTATGTTGTACTAAAAGAGCTTTAAGCTTCTTTCTTCAAAGACTAAAATCTCCACTAGCGTCAAACTTCTCTATTTCGAATCTTGCGGACATATTTGAGAATTTTAGAACTCAATTGAAATAACTGATCAACTAAGCAAACACTTCAAATCAACCCAAACAACAATACAATTTAGACAAACACAAATTCAGACAAAAAACCAAAACAACGTAACGTAATTTCAAGAGAAGTGCCGAAGATACAAAGCTGCCACCCAAACATTCAATACAATGAATAACAGAAAAATCATAGTCAATGATCTATTTCTCGAAGCTCTGATACCATTTGTTGTGAAAATTAGCTTCACCACTATAAGATCTTTCAACAATCAATAGATCATTTTTCTAACAATCACATTAAGCAATATTAACGAGCAATGTGTAAATAAAAGAAGCGATAATAAAGAAGAGATCGACACAATATTTATAGTGGTTCGACCAATGTGATCTACCCCCACTTTGCAAGGCGAGATCAAACTTCTATTAGCTTCAATGTCATCAAGAACATATACATCAATACAATCAAGAGAGAATGATGAACAAATAAACTTAGCCCAAATCCACAATTTCAAAAGATAAAGGGAGCAAATCTAAGAGAAGACAAACTTCTCTAAAACGTCATCCTTGAAGATAGAAGAAAAGCCGAAACCCTTGTTCCACAATGGTGCCACCTTACCACGAAACCCACGGATTCGAAGAAGCACAACTATCCAACGAGGGAGAGAGACAAACTCATCTCAAAGATTTATGCTCACACGAACGACTCCCAGCAAGTAGTTAAAAAACTCATATTCAATCTCTTTCTACCCTTGACGTCTAGCAACCCATGAAGAAGTAAAAACCACTTCATGACTTCCCTTTCTTTTATGTTGCCTTCTGTGTAAAATAATCTATGGCCAAAGACATAAAAGAAAAGAAATACAATTTCCTTTCAAAATTTCCCACGTGGAGATAAAAAAAGATAAATATTTAGGTCATGTCCAAAAATGACTTAAATATTAATACATACATGGATCAATATAGACCATATTCTATTTTTCTTTATTTTATTTTTTATCTTTTGAATTAAAAAAAAAATTGGATGTAGTTCACATACGTGGACATTATTTTTTAGGTCAAGCTCGAACATGACTTAAATATTTTTCATAAGATAATACGTAGTTATAAACCATCCACACATGAACTTAAAAATATCTAATAAACCCAAGTTTTAAAATACAGCTATTTAATATATGGGGTCAAAGTCAATCATATACTTTTTTTCTTTTTATATTCGTGATTGTTTGGGTCACTTTGCACACACCTCAATTAATGTAACTGAACATATCGTCTGACTCTTTAATATTTAAATGTCAAGGGAACTTGTATGAAATTAATTCTGAGATAGGTAATTACCATGAATTGAACTCATGACTTCTTAGCACTCTAAGACCCTCTTAACTACTAGGTCACTAAATAATAATTAAAAATATTTACTTTTAGTTTTTGTATGTTTTTTAATTTATATTTATACTTAATGATATGAGTATTTTAGAACCACGAGAGGACACTACGTCTATATATATATATAAGAGAAATACTCCAAGTAGTAAATACTTGTTTTATATTTTATAGATATA
>JBBMKA010005936.1:0-10882 GCA_037833695.1 Sechiopsis laciniata | reverse complement strand
TTGAGACAAGAATAAAGGTTTCGATGTAGGCTACAAGTTTCCTTTCATTCAGATCTTTAAAGAGTCTTCGACGGCTTTTGGAGAGAATCCAAGTTTTATCGTGATTTACTTCTCTAGTGAATTGACTTCAATTCTGCCTTTTTGTTTGCTTTACGATTCTTTCCTTTTGTTTTTCTATTCGATCTTCGATTTACATCGTTTCGCCTCTCTACTGTTAAATTTCTATCCTTCGCTTCGCTTTGTAGCTTTCTGCAATAATTATCACATTAGTGCGCGGCTATTCTAATAATTTTTTTGCTTTCAATCTACCTTTCTTTCAGTTTTTTACCCCTAGCTCTTTATTTATTCCCCTAATGTGTAAGCAGTCTTTTACACCATAACTACTGCTTCTTTCCCATTATTAGCTTCAAATAGAGTTAGCTCATGATGCAATAAAGAGAACAGTAGATAATAGAGAAGACAAAAATATAAAGTAAAAGAAAGTCAATTAACAGTGAAAAATGGTTTAGAGAAACAAAATATCTATGCATTTCTAATTAGGAAAACAATAAGGCAAAACTACTAAAACTAATTGGTGGCTGGTACGAGTGGACTTGTAGCTGGAACAATTCTACTACTACTCTACAACTATGGGCTCCTCTCTTCTTTGTAATCGTCCCATTTTATATGCTCCTTCTAAGGTTTATATATCAGTGACTTGAGACAAGAATAAGGGTTTCGATGTACGTTGAAAGTTTTCTTTCATTCAGATCTTTAAAGATTCTTTGACGACTTTTGGAGTGAATCCAAGTTTTATCGTGATTTGCTTCGCTGGGGAATTGACTTCAATTCCGCTTTTTATTTGTTTTGCGATTCTTTCCTATTGTTTTGTTATTGGATCTTCGCTTTACATCGTTTCACCTCTCTGTTGTTGAATTTCCATCCTTCGCTTCGCTTAGTAGCTTTCTTAAAGAATTATCACATTAGTGCGCGGCTATTCTTATAAAATTTTTGCTTTAAATCTATGTTTCTTTCGCTTCTTACCCCCGACTCTTTATTTATTCCCCTAATACGTAAGCACTCTTTTACACCATAACTACTATTTCTTTCTCATTCTTAGCTCCAAATAGAGTTAGCTCATGATGGAATAAAAGAGAACAGTAGATAATAGGGAAGAAAAAAAACATAAAGTAAAAGAAATTCAATTAACTGTGAAAAATGGTTCAGAGAAACAAAATATCAATGCATTGCAAACAAGGAAAACCATAAAGAAAAACTACTAAAACTAATCGGTGGCTAGTATGAGTGGACTTGCAGCTGGAACAATTCTACTATTGCTCTACAACTAGGGGCTCCTCTCTTCTTTGTAATCGTCCCCTTTTATATGCTCATTCTAGGGTTTGTATATCAGTGACTTGAGACAAGAATAAAGGTTTCGATGTAGGCTACAAGTTTCCTTTCATTCAGATCTTTTGAGAGTCTTCGACGGCTTTTGGAGAGATTCCAAGTTTTACCGTGATTTGCTTCTCTAGTGAATTAACTTCAATTATGCTTTTTGTTTGCTTTACGATTCTTTCCTTTTTTTTTTTGCTATTGGATCTTAGCTTTACATCGTTTCGCCTCTCTACTGTTGAATTTCTATCCTTCGCTTCGCTTTGTATCTTTCTGCAATAATTATCACATTAGTGCGCGGTTATTCTAATAAATTTTTTGCTTTAAATCTATCTTTCTTTCACTTTTTTACCCCTGGCTCTTTATTTATTCCCCTAATGTGTAAGCAGTCTTTTACACCATAACTACTATTTCTTTCTTAGCTAAGATTTTAAGTAAGAAGAATTTAAGGCTAAACCTGAATCTTTAGGAAAGTTTGAAAACTGAAAAGAGAAAGAAGTTTTTAGCTAAGAATATAAGATGTGGTCAGAATTGTGGATTTAAGCTTGAAGAGAAGGAAATGCTGAAGTAATTAAAAAAGTAGCTAACTGAACAGACGAGCATTACTTGAGAACAAGCAATGACTTAAGTTTGGGGGTTTGATACCTCTCAAATAGAGCATATTTTGGGCTGTTTTAGTTTGCATTATTCTAGAAATAAGGGGAGAAAATGAGCGCTAACAGAAGAAATGCGATGAAAGAACATAGAAATCAGCATGCTTTCATAATTCAGCATCGAAAGCGCAGTATTGTAAACAAAAAGCATAAATATTGAATACTCTGCGCTGAAAGTTTGTATAATGCAGGAATATGCTAAAAGGTACGCATGAGGGGTTAAGAAATGTGAATGGCAACACTTACTGAGGATTCACACGCTGACACGGCAGTTGCGTTCAGTAAATCACGTCAACAAGGAAACAAAGCAGAAATTCAAGGTGGTAATAAAAGACGACGTAAATCAAGAAATCTTAGTGGAAATTAAGAGATCTGCATTAATGATAATTTTCCCACTCATTCGAACTTGCCAACCAAGTAATTCAACATTATAAATATTTGTAGGAAGGCTTAAGTCGAGAGAGCTGGTTGGATGGCAAAATCTGATCTAAGGATCATAGCTAATTCTTAAGAAGAAGTACTAGTGGTGTTCGTGGAAACTGATGACAAGGGGGCTACACATTTCACATCCACATCAATTCCATTTACTGTTTTATTAGGAGTAGCTTGTAGTTATAAACATTTTGTAGTAAAAAAAGACAGAGAACAAATGAGACATTTTCAGTAGCAGGAAGAAGCATGGGCAAGATTTGCCACCCCTGCCAATCCTAAGGTTGACGAAACAGAATGCGTTGTGATAGAAGATGAAAGAAGTTTCATGTTGATAATGAGCAAAACTTAAGTGACGAAAGAAAAAACGAAGATGAAAATCTTCAACAAGAAAGCATGGAAGGTAATGAACCTGCGGAGCCAACTGATGACGTTCTACATCAAATCGAAGAGGGAGATGTAGAATTGATTATTCAGAAGGAAGATAGTTATATTGCTGAAGATCACAGCCCACCACCAATGGTACTTGAGATTTTCTTGTTATCAGAAGCAGACGTATCACAAGAATTGATTAGTCGATAAAGCGACATTTGGGCAATTTAATTAAGCTTCAACTCAGAATTTTGCACCCTATCAAGGATTGGATTTGTAGGAAATCTACGCATCAAGGCGCATGGCGAAGGAAGGTAAAAACAGGAGATCAAAGATGACTTCACCCAAAAAAATTTTAAATGGCCCAAGCACAGATGAATTATGCTGGACGGAATTAGCGCAAAGGTTCTGCCTAGATCTGCTCAGCAACATTCCTGGAATGTAAAAATCTGGTATCTCCGACTTTATGCAATTTAATTATGGAACTTTATTGGAATATGAATTTTTCCTATATTTGCAATTTTCCTTTTTCATTTTTTTTTTTCATTTTGAATTTTAGTAGTTTAAAAATGAATCGGTTCAAATAATGAAATTAAAGTGTAAATTCATAGTTTTTCCTTTTGTGATTATTTATATCCTTGCACTAGGATTTTTTAAAATCTTTGCAAATTCTATAAAAACCTTGTATGCGGATGAATTGACCACCACAATCAGTCATAACCTTGGAAATTCAATAACTCTGCGTGTTCTCTTCAAATGGCCTCAACCAGCACTTTACCTCAGAAGGTTAAGGTAGTTGAAAGCAGTGGTGATAAGGGCACAAAGGCACTAGTTGAGGGTAAGTATGCAACATAGGTTAGGAAGAGATTTTGGCAAGATCTAGGTTGGCCCGAGGCATTCATGTCGGAAGCTACCTTACACGACGTTGGTAGCCTAGGGTGGACAAGTTTAGCCATGCCGACAATGGATGCAAGGCTGGGTTGAATTGACCAATTTTATGCAAACCTGAACAAGAAAATGAAATTCTTTTCTCGGGTCGAAGGGCGAATGATAGATTGTAGGTCTACGACCTTAAACAAAGCTCTCTGTCTTCCCGAAGACAATGGAATAGAAGGACAGAAACTATTAAGGAAGCCAACTAAAATGCAACTGCAGGATTGCATAAATACTATTGGAATAGAGGAGGCTAAAGGAAAAAAACAGTGGTCATTCCCAATGGATTGCATTAAGCTGGAATTGAAAAGTTGGATTATATTTTTTAAGAACGCGATTATGCCATCGTCAAATATGAAGGTAGTTAGCAGGGAACAGACATTACTACTCTTTGCCATCAAAAGCGGACTGCGTATTAATTTGGGAAAGGTAATGGAGGGACAGATTCAGCGATGGGTTTCGGCTAATCGCAGGAAGATATTCTATCCGCATATCATTACGCGATTGTGTATGGAGCAAGGAGTTTAACCAAGAGCAACAGACAGGTTATTAAGGATTCATACAAAGCATGTAGAAATTATGGAAGGTGAAATGAGGAAGAAAAAGATAGACCAATTCGAGCTCACCCAAGTGTCACTTTTTCGACTAATATATTCCTGTGATGGTTGCAGTTATGGTAGCATAAAAACTATAGGTACCATTGCTAGTAACCCGTGGCTTTGTGCGCTAACATTATTTTCCTACGAAATGGTTGATTCTTCATCTCTCCTATCGGTTTGATACGGAATTCTGATACTTGGCTCGCCAGGTTTATTACTCACTATGCTGAATTGTAGAAGATATTCCTCCTCACTGTGGCTTTCATCACTTGTGTTTTTCTCAGTGTCAACTTTGAATCTTTCTTTTTCTTTCACAACTTCTTCCAGGTTTTCAACTTTCAAGGTGACAAACTTTGCCCAAGCCTCCTCCTACTGCTGATATCGTATCTTTTGTAATATGTCCTCTTCTTTTGCCTTGATCTCAACTTCTAGGGCAGTGACCTTGCCCAATCTTCCTTCTGTTATTGAAAACGTCTCCTTTATTCCCTTTCTACTTCTTCTGCGTGCCTTAGAGCTTTAGCCTCTTCTTCTCTTTTTAACATGGGTGGCTGGAAATCTTCCCATGAAAGTTTAAAATCATCAAAAAATTCCATTGTGGACACTGCATTAAGTACGTCGGCCCTCATATATGTCTCTTCTTTGTTTATGTTATAGGCTTTGCTTTTCTCCGTGTTTGCTTCTAGAGATGGTTTGTGCTCATGATTACGCCGATGAGGTTCTAGTATTATACCATTATCCCTCATCCATTTCCTCCATCGTAGCTGCTCTTCTTCTTCTATGGTTATGTCCATAGGAAACTGCTCATGATTGTACACTGGTCCCCTAGGTTCATGACTCCTAGCTACCCATGTCTGGCTCATGTTGCTGCAATCTCCATGTAAACTGGATTGGTGCTGAAAGATACTACTATGACTTCCCCCAAACTGCAACTGTTGTTTCCAGTAAGGATGCGTTGAATAGAAATTGGTTGTGTATGTCTCTTTTGCATAGCCTTGTTGCTGAGTAAAATGTGTGTGTTGCGGAGTTACAGTGTTGCTCCATTGTTGATTTGCAAAGTGATTAAATGCCATCTTTGACGCTTATGCTTGTGGTAATGTGATTGGGACTTCTTTCCCTATTAGTTGTATTGCCTTGAATCTAGTTATCCTGAAATACAAGTATTCAACCTTTATAGCAATAAAAACTACTCTCTACCTAATAATATAAATCTAAATAATCAATCCCTGGTAACGACGCCAAAAACTTGGTTAGCGATCCGGGTGCTAATATATTCGTTTAGTAATTAATTCGGAGTTAAACTTATCGCTAAGTATGCCTCAAAATTGCTTATGCGCAAGTATGCGTGGTCAGAATGCAGCAAGTAATAAGTATATAATTTTATCAATCCCACAGGGATTAAGGTCTAGAATTAATATTGATGAGGCAAGAGTTGTGCAGAAAAGTAAATGCATGGGTTTAAGATGGTTGCTTGTTTTT
The DNA here is from genome assembly GCA_037833695.1 of Sechiopsis laciniata. NCBI lineage: Eukaryota > Viridiplantae > Streptophyta > Magnoliopsida > Cucurbitales > Cucurbitaceae > Sechiopsis > Sechiopsis laciniata. Next base: position 5,049 of record JBBMKA010005936.1, on the reverse strand, counting down.
GTTCTTTATGGTAATAATAAAATGATGCATATGTTAATATTAATAAATATGAATGCAATGAGTAGTGATAAATAGATACTTGTAGAAAATATTAAGAGTGCGAAACTAGTTATCGAGTTCCTCGCTTCTCTCTACCAATAAGTACTTCCGCACTTAATGATTTACGGCAGAACCAACTTCCGCTGCGAACTCCGTACTTAACTCGGGGCGACGCAAGCAATAGTGAGGTTATTCCTAACTCCCTAAATCATGCAAAGTCTTGTCTTCAACCTATTGTAGCATACTAGGTTATTATGTGGTTCCTTCTTCCGAACTCACCACAAGTTATATACGTGGGTAGCTAATCAACGCACATATATAAAATAGTAAGTGCAGCAGTGTAAAACTCTCTAACCTACGCTCTAAATATGCTTTTACTCTAGACTATTCATTCAAGACTTCTATAACGCATCATAGCAATAAACACAAGTAAGAAGTTTAGACCAGATGATTTTATTACGACTACGAAATGTTCAAAGCTACAACTCTTCCTAAGAAAATAATAAAAATGGAATTGACTCTGTTGTGAAAAGTGCAGTCTCCTTGTCTTCGGCTCCTACGAACACCACCAGTTGCTTCTCGCATAGATTGGCTTCTGGTCATCCGACCAGCTCACCTAACCTCGACTTCCTTCTTACAATTTATAGAGTTGATTTACTTGGTCAGCAAGCCTAGGTGAGCTGGAAAATCCTCATTAATGCAAGATCTCTTGATTTCTGCTGGAATTTATTTGATTGACACCAATTTAATTGCTTGATTGATTCTCTGTTATTTCCTGTTGGTGTGTTTCTTCGAACGCGACCGCCTTGGGAACGCGTGAGTCTTCTGTATGTTTCGCCATTCTCATTGCTTCGTCCCTTCAGCATAAGTGTTCAGCATTCCCTGCATTAAACAACCTTTTTTAGCGCAAAGCTGTATAATATTCATACGTAATCTGCGAATTGCACTTATGATGCTACTTTATGAATACATGCTGATTTCTATGTTTTATCTTTGCAATTACCTACTAACGCCCATTTATTTCCCTTAGTCCTAAGAATAATGCAAACTATTGCAGCCTAAAATATGCTCTATTTGCGAGCTATCAATAATCCTACAAAGAAATAGAAGATGTTGTAAATGGCAATTACAAGTGTTTTGTTCCAAGGACTGGGAGAGGTTTCTTGGGTGTTTTGTTAAAGTGTGGACAATTACAAGTGTGTAGTCACCAAGGTGGTGTGGAACGGATAAGTGTGAGTGTGTTTAAAAAGCCAAGTCGAGTTTATATGTGTGTGTGGTCCATTGTGTGTTTAAAAAAGCCAAAAAAGAGTTCATAAATGCGTGCTTAAAAAAATCAAGTTGAGTCCATTCAAGTGAGTTTAAAGGTCAAGTAAAGTTCATAAGGGTGCGCTTAAAAGAGCAATATTGTGCAAAAAAAAAAAAAAAAAAGTTGACCTAGTAAGATGTTCTAAACATCTTTACTTGAAATGGATTCTTATTTAGAGATTGTCTCTATTGTGCTTAGGATATTATGATTGGAATAAAGGAATATGGACTACTTATTGGTGTTAAGTGTTGATGAGAAAGAAATGAGTGAAACTTCGTGTGAAACTTGTGTACGGGACATGGTTTTAAATTGGGCAGTGGATGGTTCTATTTTTTTTTCAAACCCATTTCATGTCAATGTTCAAATTTTGAAGTTAGAAGCTTGTTGAATTGTTGGGTTTGTTTTTACAAATGAAGGATAAGAAGTTTTGTGATGGGATCATGGTATGTATGTGTGCAAATAGAGGGGTGTGGGTTGTTTCAATCTTGATGATGTATTTGCAAGGGAAGGTGATGACTGTTAAATAGAGTCAGAATTCTTGCTATTCTGTAATCATTGTTTGTAGTTATTATTTAAAATCCAGTGCAAAAATAGTAAGTATAATGAGAAAAAGGTATAATTAGCTAATGCTTATGCATTAGAGGAATAAACTTGAAGAAATGAATTTAAGCATGGAAAATGTCAGAATTAGCACACTTAGCGCAACGTATATTTAGCAAAGCTTATGTAGATAAACTACTTTGTAGGAATTTGCGGTGCAGAGCAATGCAGACTGAGAGGCAAAACGCGCGATGCACGTGTAGTGACATTCAGAGAAACACCAAGGCACCGTAAACCAAATAAAGTAAGAATCAACTTATGGCAAGATTTTGACTAACCAGACACTAGAGAGACAAATTGCGGAAATCACGAGATTCTTCCCTTAAACACACAAACATAATTGGCATATTCGTGGAAGGAAAGAGATCATACATAATTGACAGATTTATGCAAGGAAAGAGATCGCATCAATTGACCTGTGCTTATTCTGGAATATTCGAAGGATGGTTATAAAATGAGGCCCTTTGTAATAGAATAAGAGGAGAGATTTTACATAACCAAGTTCATATTGTTTTCTCTATTGAAAAATCATTTCAATTCAGTAATACTATTTCAGCATATTTTCTATGTCGTTATCTGTATATCTCATTTGTATGAGGAACTAATTTCATTAAAGCAACACTAGGGAAAGTGGTTGATTTTAGCATGTGTTAGAGAAGGAATAGAAAGGGTGTAAGTAAAGCTTGTTAACTAGGAGCGAATCGTCAATAGTAAGTGTCGATCGACCATCCACACGTACTATTAGGTTGTAAATCGAAAGAGGAAACAACCTAAGTCTAGTTTGCATGTTCAGTAGGTTAGTATTAAGTCTTTAATACTTTAAATCGGAGTTTTGGGATAAACGCGTAACTACTGCATACATAGCACCGGCATAGCATTACATCAAGCCGCGGCGAGACTTGGCCTTGATGCGAACTGAAGCAGAAGTGGAAGTTTATGAGGCATAGTATGATAGTTACCCCTTACCGCATGTTTCTTTGTTATGACATTGCTATTACTTTCCATGAGTATCCTAGTCTAGCCTTATTCTCTCATAATCTATTTTACAACTGTTTTTACAACTGTTATGCCATCAGCCCAATCAATAACAACTACCATTCGTTTATTTCTATTCAATTCTAAACATCACCTTAGATAAATCACAGTCCCTGTGGAGATCGATAATTTACTTATTACTTACTGCAGACCGCATATTCTTGCGCGAGTGCGAATTATTTGCACACGAGGCAACTAGGAACCAGCAGTCAGAAGGATAGGTAATGGATAATGAGTTTTACATATGAATGTGTGCAATTTTATGGATAATGAGGTACGCTGGACCCTGATGATGTTTTGTAGGGGAAAAAGCAAATGTTATAATGAGTTTGTAGAGCACTCGTTCATTTTAGTGTGCTTACTGGGCTAAAAATAGCTTTTAGAGAATTCTTGTCGCGGTATCTACATTAAGGCAAAACCTTGGGTTCCTCTTAATAAAGTTGATTTGTTTTTCTTAGAGATGTAAATGAGTTGGAATATAATTGTTTACTAGAAAAAGTTACATGGAGAGCTAATAAGAAAATGAGGTAGGTTTGGCCAAGTGTGTTTTTGGGACTCGAAGACTTTCGAGGACGAAAGATCCTTTTAGAGGAGTGTAAGACCTGAAGTAAATAAAAAAAATAAAAAAAAAGAAAAGAAATTAGGAGTGTGTTGAGCCTAGCCCAAACAGAAGTCATCTTGAATTAGGGGGTGTGGCACGTGGAAGTGAGGGTTATTAATCAAATGAAAAAAAGAAACGTGGAAAAAAGAAGACAAAGAACTTGTTGAGGGGGGGATTTCGATCTCCTGGCGTCGAAGGTTCGTTGACACGGTGATGGCATACTGTAACATCGATTTTCATCCCATGGGCAAAGATCGTCACTGATGAAGGTGTGGATGAGCGAGATTTTAGCACTGTAGCGGGGAAGAAGTCGTTCAACGTTTGAGTCGATTTATTCTTGTGGAAATCGCAAGTGCCAATTCATTTTCAGGAGAGGTTTCAATATGAATTCTCACGATGAGTGGTTGAGTTCGATAGTCCAAGGAGGCTTCCAGAAGGAATGGTGATCGTTCGTTCGGGATGGGTCAAGGCGAGTTATTCGTTCCTAGTTTAGAGAGGGGGTTTTAAGTTGGGAGTTCATAGTCATGACTGAACGACTCAATTGAAACAGGTGATATAGGTTGGTTGAGTTGAACCAATCCAAACTGGTGAAATCGGCTTAGCTCGAACCCAATTGAAGCTATTATTTTGATTAGTTGTATTCTACTTCTTTGGCTTATTGTTAAACTTCTATGGTTTATTTATTTAGGTAATTTATGTGCTCTCAGATTCAAAGCGATGGTGTATGGTGTCTCCATTAGTAGGTAAGATGTTGTAAACATCTTCACTCTGGTAGCATTCTAAATAGGTGGCTAGCTTGTAGAACTTGGAGTAGAAGGAAATATTTGAGTATGTGTAGTTGTGGGGTGGTCGTATGCGTTAAGTTGGAAGAAAAAGTTTTAGAAACGGGGTTTGAAGTGATGTATGTAAATAAGAGTTTGTTAATTCTTCTTTGAGTGGTGAACTAATAGTTATTTTCTTACCAGGTGAGACGTCAGTAGAAATGAAGAAATGCTTTTAAACTGCATATATGCTTATAGGCTGTCAAGTTATTTATTAGGGTTTGGTTTTATGCGTGTTTGGTCATGATGAATGAATTGTTTTCTTTTCATGTATCGTTCTGTTGGATGTTAAGTTATGAGTTGTTGTCTTAATATGCTTAATGTTACTCATGTTTTAGGTTGTAATAAGTATGTCAAATAGTTTGAAACAGGGTGAACAAGGGTGGCTGGTATGTTTCCTTCTACTTGTAACTAGCATAATCCATTAGCATTTGTCCTATTAAAAATCGAAATAAAGAAAATCCGTATACTACAAAGCAAACAAAATCTATTCTAACAAATTTCAGCCTTCTCAAATAAGTAGATAGAAAAAATTTGAACTAACATGCCTGGAGTCAAATTTAAATGTACCATTACTCTTGTGATCCAAGCGTGCTTTTCTTTTTACGATTCATTCAGCATCCATGAAAATATCCTCCTCTTAATAT